>CM042895.1:372500-665000 GCA_023653625.1 Triadica sebifera
CTTCTCATACATACTAGAGAGAGCCATCATAAGACCTGCCGTGGTCTTTTCCTTTGCTATGTTGAAAGCAACATTACGGGATAATGTCAATCGGATAACTCCGAGAGCTTGTCTGTCGAGAAGATTCCAGTCTTCTTCCTTCATAGCCTCTGGCTTCTTCCCTGAGAGAGGTTGATACAGATTTCTTTGATACAAATAATCTTCTATTTGCATTTTCCAAAATCCAAAGTCCGCTCCATCGAACTTCTCAATTTTTACCTTTCCTTCATCTGTGGCCATCGCTCCCACTCGAATCTGACTTCCTTTGGATCGTTTCTGACAATTCTTGTGAACCTCTGTGTTTTAGAACACCTCCGTGGATAATTTGGTACAACTGACCAAATTTCACTATTCACAAAAATTTACTATTCTTGTGAATAGTAATCGCCCGAAAAAGGACAGAAAAAATGCAACCAATGCTCTGATACCAGTTGTTGGGAAATAACGCCAATTTCCCTATAGTCAGATTTATGAGAAAGCGAAGAAAAATGCCAACTAATAAGACAGACAAGTTGATAACGGAGTTCGGCCAATTATGCCTACGTCTCCGGACTGCTGCAGATCTTTTACTGAAAGAAAAGAAATTTACCAAGTGTTTACAAACACTCACAACTCACAACCTCTCACTAATGCTACTCTCTCACTTTTTGATGGAAATACATTACAAATGAATTTCTAAGGCTATATATAGGCCTACACCTCCTCAATGGACGGTTAAGATTAATTCTCACCTACTTTGATGGATGGTTGAGATTATTTCTCACCTACCGTCTCACCTACCAAATGTATGGTCAAGATTAATCTTCACTTACCATCTTACCAACCAAATAGATGATCAAGATTAATCCCCACCCACCAAATGGATGGTCAAGATTAATCTTCACCTACCATCTTACCTACCAAATATTTTGTCAACAAAAGATGCACCGTCCATCTTTATTGTCATTTATTTTATGGTGCATGTATAGTTTGACCAACATAAATTCCTTATTGGTTCTACAAATTCATCCATAAAATAAATCAACGATATATGACATTTAAAGTAAAATTATTTTTCTTATGTAGCAGTTTATAGTTAGTTTGGTGTTTGAATATAAATTCATAAGCTAAAATCTAATGAAGAAGTTTATCTTTAAAAGAGGGGAAAGAGATAGCAGCTAGAATCTTAATTAATCCTATATTTTTTGCTAATATCCTGTAATTATTATTATTATTATTATTATTATTATTATTATTATTATTATTATTATTATTATTATTATTATTATTATTATGGTGAGTGTATCTTGGATCTTATGCTAAACGATTAAATTTTACAGCCCAACACATCTAGAAATTATCTGGATCAAGTAATCTGCAACTGAATTGAACTCCATTGACAAGAAAATGCAATTTTTTTTTTAGTTAGTTTTTTAAAATATCATAAAAGTAACATTTTAAGGAAATAAAAAAAAAAAAAAGAAAAGGGTTTCTTATTTTCATCAAATTGTAGTGGGACGGTAGCCCCATTTTATAGTGACACCGATAAACGATATTCAACCTCTGCTGCTTGAGCTGTGGGGATATTTACAGGAGAAACTGTGGGGATATATACAGGAGAAAGTCATCATCATTATTATTGATTAGGGTTTTAGACACAATATATATAACACGTTAACGGATGAAAATACTTAGGTAGGCACAATCTATCATAAATCAATTTAATTAATTATATTCTTTCATTAATTTCTTAATTAATTAAATTGGAGAAAATTAGTAAATTTTGAATTTTTTTGAAGAAAAAAAAGAAGAAGATATATATATATATATATATATATATATATATATATATATATATATATATATATATATATATATTCCCGAAATTGAAGCAAGAGAAACAGAAAGAGAAGAGAACAGTAATAGTGGAAAAAAGCAAAGAATACTTACGAATCCGACATATTCATCATTTCAAAATTCAAAGTTCAAAAGTGTAATGAATAATCTCCACAAGAAAAGATTATAATTTGAGGCAATAAGAGAGGGAGAGGGAGAGGCATAGGCAGTATGTGCTGAATTCCATGAAATAATCATGACCTCTCAATCAATTTCTAATTTCTTCCAAATTTCATCATGATAGAGTGAGGCATCAGATAATTTGGTGGATCCCACATGTGTCTCTTATATTACACCTGCGACCTTTCTCCATTTCTCCTTAATTAATTTTACAATTTTCATTTGAGGGCATTAATTTGTGTATCTATATGCATGCGGGTCAGACTTCACCATCTTCACCAACTTAATTAATTCTTCATATAATCCTTCTATTTCTAAATTCTAATTCAATGCACTAACTTCATCTTTCTGGAAAATATATACTCACCAAAATTAAAATTTGTCTTTTTATAGGGATGGGGGTCTTATATCCTTGTCATATTATAATCTTTATTAATTCCTTACACCCTGTAGTGTAGCTTCCAGTCACAGAGCACATTCATTGTATGCTTATAAGGTTAAAGATGATATATTTACAATTTATTAATTTTTTTGTGTTTAAAGTAAAATTTACTAATTATGTACTCTTTTTATATAGCAGTTTATAATTTTTTTTTTTGGACGCTCGAGGAAAAATGCTAGTGTGGGAAGAAACTGAAAGACTAAAATCAACACCTCCGTAATTAACACATTGATTATTGTTATTTTTTATAAATAAGTTCATATATCTAATTTAATAAAAAAAATTCTAAATGGGTGATAAGGTTCTAATAGTAAAATTATCTCTTATTTAATTAAAATAAATTATTTACATCAAAAGTTTGATTCAGATGTAACAAGTAGGTAAGAAACAACAACTACAGAAAAATAAAAACAAAAAAAATTACACACATCAAATTGTCATATTTCAATTAATCAGAACAAATGGGATGCAAATCGATATATATATATATATGAACTGAATTCAAGATTTGGATCATCACTCCCTGAGAATTCAGACAATCAACAGCTAAATGGATCGAAAATCGAAATATGCGTTTGTCTGTCCTCACAATATATGCCACTGAAGAAGCCGTAATTTTAGCATCTTAAAGCGATAAAAATTCCATCCATTCCCATTTATTTACAATTTTACAATTGGGGCCAGTAATCATCATCATCAGAAAATAATTTTTTTTATTTTAAAAACTTTAAAGTAATATTAATTAATATTCACCTATCGCAAAATTAAAATTAATTACTATTCAAATAGAATTATAAGATATATGTTCTTTTATCAAATCAATAGATAAATGAAAACATTTCCATATATAAATGAGAGTGGATTATGTATATTAAAAAAATGATACATACTGAATCTATAAATGGGTGTGTGATCAAACCGCGTATCATATATATATATATATATATATATATATATATATATATATATATATATATATATATATATATATGTAAGTTCATAACACATAATTAATATTTAATTAGGAATCTAATCAATAACATTAGAAAATGTTTCAAAATTAACATTATTTTCAGTAATATATTTATGTTTAGCAATAAAACCAACGGAAAAGTTTGTTAAAACGGGTTTCGCCTAATTTAGGTTTTTATGAACCAATCAAAATTTATATATATATATATATATATATATATATATATATATATATAATGGATATGATTAATTTAGTTCATAATGAATTCAGTTAAGATAAAACATGCTGCAGTGTTCTTATTTTTGCAATTCTTTATCAATGCTTTTCTCTCCATTGGGTCCAACGTTTAAATGCATGCATGGGAAGATGGTAAAGAAAATTGTAAATGGGTCACAACTAGGCTCATTCAGACCCAAATAACTTCAAGCCCAAAACTAGCCCAACTTATAACAAAAATCATAAGTTTTATGGCTTTTCTTTTTTTTCTGCAATGATTGTTTGGCTGCAAAATTAAATTTTACTTACCATACAAAATTCAATTTGCAACCAACTCATAGTAGGTAATGATGAAATAGGTAAATGCTCACAAACTGAAAGTTGTGTATTAATAAAAATAGAAAGCATACTTAAAATGGGGTACGATGTCTTAATTGTCTCAAAATAATTTTTTAATTCTCAAGTCGGTAGTCATGGGCTTTTGTACGAAATGGGCCTTTGCAATATTCATAGCCCAATAATTTTTTTAATTAATAAAAAATAAGGGTTCGTATTAGAATATTCTTTTGGAAGAAGGGTTCCTCAGAATACACTATATAAAATCTCTCACCCTATTTGACTATTTGTTTTCCTCCTTCCGCCCGTAGTTCATTCATTTCTCTTAGCTGTTAAAAATGGAGCAAACCTTCATCATGATCAAGCCTGATGGGGTCCAGAGGGGCCTTGTAAGTCTCCTCATCTATCTAATTCCCGATTTAGGTTTTCATTTCCTTTTAGAGTAATTATAGAGAATTGTGTTTTCTTTCTTTCCTTTTTTTTTTTAAATATCTGTGCTAAAGCTGAATTCAGTTTATGAATTAGAAATTTCTTTAATTATTATATTATAGATCGAGTGCCTGTTTGTGGAGACTGATTATTTTGTAATTGTCTTAGATTAAAAGAATGAGTAATTTTTTTCATTAAAGTAGATTTTTTTTGTTTGGCTTCTGTGCTGAGAAAAGAATTAATATTTGTTTCCTCTTATTCTATCTCCTGAAAGAGGAACAGTCTTTTTATTTGCTATGACTTGATGGTCAGTAGACTGAAGGATATGCACTATGTTTCAGGTTGGGGAAATCATCGGCAGATTTGAGAAGAAAGGTTTCTCCCTCAAAGGTAACCAATTCTTTATCTTATTCGATGGTTTCTCTTGATTGTTCTTTATGGACTTTTGAAATCATGTAATATATGATTATTCTGTTGAAGATGATAAAAGACCCACAAATAAATAGATTGCGTGTCCCATGATATGAAGCATTCATGTTGTTGCCATTTCTACCGGGAAGTGCTCAAGCTTATTTTGGATTTTTTGATTTTAGGTTTGAAGCTTATCACTGTGGAACGTTCTTTTGCTGAGAGGCACTATGCAGACCTCTCTGCCAAGCCATTCTTCAATGGACTTGTTGAGTACATCATTTCTGGCCCTGTTGTTGCTATGGTTTGGGAGGGTAAGAATGTTGTGACTACTGGCCGCAAGATTATTGGCGCTACCAACCCTGCTGAGTCTGCGCCAGGAACTATTCGTGGAGATTTTGCAATTGATATTGGAAGGTAAGTTGTTTTTCTTCCCCCCCACAATAACTCATTATCTAGATGCACTTTGTGGATTAATTTGTCGCACTCGTTTCTTTTTGAGGCATGCAGTTGCTACTTGTGTACCATTATGATTCAACAATTTGTGGATGTATAAATTATTTTTTATTTGAGCCGCTGAATGGATTAGTTCAAAACTGTTTTCTGTTTTGCTCCAATTACTGCAGAGAGATTGGGATTTAGAGCAAGTCATGTTTGTGAGAAGCTAACTGTACGGCTGCAGTTGGGACTTAGGAGTTCCTATCTGCCAGTAAATTAATTGAACCGAGCCTACTTTTGAGTGGGGTTTGAGTAAAAATTAGATCTATCTTGGTAACTTAACTTTTGGCTGTATCAATTCTGGTTCTATATAGTTGGTGATCAAGGGAATTGGGCAAGTCTTAAAGAAAGTAGCTGCCATACTTGACCCATTCTCGTCTACTCTTAAAACTGGTAGCTTTGTCTGACTAGAGCAATTACTTTTGCCTTGCAGAAATGTCATTCATGGAAGTGACTCAGTTGAAAGTGCTAGGAAAGAGATTGCACTTTGGTTCCCTGAGGGCCCTGTTAGCTGGGAAAGCAGCCTTTGCCCCTGGATCTATGAATAGATGCATTTGGAGTCTGAGCTCTTGTTCGGAGCCAGTCATTCCAGCTATTAATCATTGTTTGATCATCCTTTGTGAACTTATTAAGTTTTGACTTGAGCTATGTTTAGACTATAGCCTAGCTGTCGTCTTAAGATAGACAAAATATTTACCTATTAGACGATTATTATGCTTGTCCTTTGAGAAGTTTGAGTTATATTTGATATTTTATTTGGATGCAAGAGGGTGAAATTTGGCGGCTTGCATTTTTTAATTATGCGACTGTGACAATAATCTTTCTCTATGACGATATTAAGCACTTGGGTAAATCATTTAAGAAGTTAAAATATAAATGATGATTAATCTCGCAAGGTAAATGCCCATATTGTTCACTACTTTTTGTTTTATAAAATTCCTAATTTACCTGAGAAGAGCTGAATTACTTTGTAGCTAGGGGCTCTATGGTAAGGGTTCAAGGGTTATATGAGGTTATTTGTGGCGAAGCAGCTTAAAAGGCTACAAACAGGAAATCGAAATGATTATATTTCATACTCCATTTTCTTATCATGATGTGCATTATTTAAGCAATTGTTGGCAATAGCAGCAAGATTTAAGCCAAAATTAGTCGTAGACCTCAGGGTCAACTCAAAATTAACGAACATCAAAATTCTAGAATTTCAAAGAGAAATGACAGCACATTCCATTCAACTAGTGACTGTGTGCAAACTAAATAGGCAGAGGGCAGATTCAGGACGCTTCAAGTGCATGTCATTCATTAGCGCACAATATAATCTGTGATTACAAACAGTCAAATACAATTCTGTGCCTAAAAAAGATAGAGCAATGATACAGGTAAACCCGACCTGCATTCAAAGTTCACTTGTAAAAGGAGAGATCATATCGTGGCACTGCTTGATCTTCCACACAAATGGTCAATGCAACAAAATGTGCTGGCCATATTTGAACCTGCTGTGATCGAGCTTATATGAAAGTTTTCATCCTTACAAATATATTTTTCTTTCCTTTTTCTCGGTACAAGAAACTACAAGAAACTTCGAGAAACTCAACAGCCCATTTCTATGATTAAATGGGGACTTTAGGTGACAGCTTTAAGTAAACTAGAAGCATCATATCATGCACAAAGCCATCCAGTTAAAATGGGATTAAGAAAAGGAAAACGGCAGCAACCTAAAGAAACAAGAAGAGAATGTGCCTGCTGCTGGCATAGAACTTGCTATTACGAGTTAACTTCTTGAATGCTACCCTATCGTGCAAGAAGGCCATAGGAGGGCAAGTCTTCTAGCCGTATTATGTCCTCAAGCAGAAGCTCCCTTTCCAGTTGACGTCGCGTTGATTTCATAACTGTCTGTTGAGAACACACCAAAAGATGTTAATAGAAAAACATAGCCATTTTGTGATTGTTGACAAGATTTTGTACAATAATTGACACAGATATCTACTACTCTGTGTAGGACATGTTCACCAGAAGCAATATAATTTCCTCATATGAAACTTGAACCTGTGATTCCATGACATTGCTTCCAGATTTGCAGCTTTAAGAAATTAGGAGGCTTGGATGCCTTAAAAATTCACCGGACTGAACCTCTAATTTAGGCATGGCCACAGTTCATGAACTGCCGAGCTGCCCATTCATGTTCAATGAAACCTTCAACCTGAACCGAACTATGATATGAAGGTTTAGGTTTCAGATCATGTTACATTTTGGACCTCACAGGACATACTGCCATAGTTCAAATTCCAATTTATGAGACAGTTTTTTGATGGTTGAATTACTTTTTAAACTAAAAAATTTGGAGAAAAATATTTGAAATTTATTTTTAAGACTTAAACTAAAGACTGAAGATCTTCAAGCACTTTTATAAAAAAAAAAAAAAAAAGGATTTAAACATAAAAAGGAAAAAAAAATCTGTTGTTATATGAATTATTCAGATATTTTTTTAAAAAAAATGAACTAAATATTTAAATAAACAAAATTAATATATTTTAAATGAATTAAATTTTAAAATTATGAATATAGATAAATAAAACTAAAAATGGAAGTCATATACCAGTCCATTTAGTGACCAATCTGGCTCCATCTTATTCTTCTTTAATTTTCATTAATTCTTTTATTATATTATATTAATTTTGCAACAACAAAGATTTTGGGTCAGCTCTTCTTCAATTTCTTTAGTTTTCATTATATTATATTATATAGTAAACAATTTGATTGTCCAAATATAAAAAAGAATATTAGAGCAAGTGAATGCATGAATTTTAAAAATATATATACATACTTTTTAAAAAAAAAATAATCCAGTTTGAAACTGCCGGTTCAGGTTCAATAAAGTATACAAACCTGAACCAACAGAACCTCTAAGGTTTAGGTTCCGGTTCAGCCATGGTTCAGATTTTGACCAGTCCAATTTTGGTTTTGACTGGTCAAATACCCCCCAGACTGTGGCCATGCCTACTTTAATCTATTCCTACTAGAAACTTAAGGATAAGAGACCATACATTGAAGTCCATATATGATGCGTGCATAGAAAGCCATTGATGATCCATTAACTTGAATGTGATGCAGTAGAGAAGGTCAAATGCCGATTCGTTCTCTGCCATGGACAAATGTAAGCATATTTACATTAAAAATCACTTCAGACAGATAATTTCAATATTATTAGACAAAACAAGATATTTGAATCACATCATCGAAGTAGATTTTCAAAAGTGAAGCACTTAATATAATCTACTTGTTGCATCAATATGAAATACAAAATTGGAGAAGTTGAATCAAGAAAGCTGTTTGTCATGTTATTTTCACAAATTTCAATCAACACCAAAAGCTCAGTAGTACCTGTTAGGAACTTCAAGAAAGTTGCTCCCACCATTGTTCGTGGCTTGACTGTTGAATTGAAGCGCAAAAATTATCAGACAGAAAAATCAAGTTCCAATAAAAGACTGTACTTTGGATGCAGCACTGACATTTAATGTCATTAAAATTTCAAAACAATTACCTATTTTTCAGAATATCAGTTTTGAAATGACTGTATATTGAGATTTACACAGTTTAGCGCGCGTGTGTGTAAGAAAGTGTAACATGACATCTCACAAAAGGCATAAGCCTACGAAAATCCTAGGACAACAACCAATATAAACCAGTATCAAGAAATAAAAAGCCTCTATCTGAAATTCTGGTAAGCATAACGCAGTTTCAAACAGCAGGCAGACAATTTCCACAGGACATTCTAATAATTTCAGTCTTTTAAATGAACCAAAATGCACTGATTAGAGTCAAAAGATGGAATCAAAAGAAGAATAGTTAATTCCTATGAAACAGCTTTTATCTCAGTTGGAACAAATATCGGTGCCTTGGATACAAAGAAAATCAAAGATTATGTTATTTCAAGAAACAACCTGCTTCAAGATCAAGCATCTGAATGAGCATAAATGTGATGTTAACACCAGCTACAGCAAATGGGTATTCCCAAACAGACCGATCACCTTCTCGCTTTCGAAGAAGATCTTGGAAAGATGTCTGCATTTAAATTCAGATTCAAATTAAAAATCCTGCATGAAAAGTATAAAAGTAGGACAAAACATGAATGTTCTCAAACAAGCACAGGCACATGTAATATATTATGATATATGTTAACATATTCATAGTTGCGTAATAGAAATGCAGATCTACTATTCCAATGGGCCTGGCATGTAAAAATCCATGCCATTATGTCAGTGCCAACACAACTACATAAGATAGGCAATAGTAGAAGAAAGCCAATATTGGCAAGAAACATGTTATGTCGATTAACAATCAGTAACATGATCATTCAAATAATTTCCATCATTAAGTTATTTAAAGTCTGCAAAAGAATCTGTCCAACAAGAAAGAAAAGGGGACTGCAATTTAGAATACTGCAGGTGGAACTAAGAATTTATGAGTTAATAGAAGGTGCAAAAGCAGTGCACACCGGAAATTTTTTGGCAAAATACAATAAGTTCTCCAATGATATAAAACCACCACCCCTGCAAGATAAACCCAAGTATCATAAATGAAATAAAACAACAAAAAGAGGAGGTAAAGAAAGCAATAATGGAATTGACACACATTCCACTGGTTCACCTAAAATCTGTTGATGGATCCTTTCCTTGCCAACCCATTTCCTTCCACTGCTCTGATATTAAACCACGAAGTTCCTCTTCAGGAAAGGCAGCATTCCATAAAGCCCTCAAAGCTTCCTATGGGAAAATGCAGCAATAGCACATGATATAAAAACAAGGAGCCTTCACTTTTCAAGAATGTTAATCTAATAATATATACGAACAAAGTAAACTGAAATATATGACAAATCTAGCAAACAAGCAATTTCTTGGTTACACAAACACTATTTGGCAAAACTTCCAAAATGGGAATAATAACTTCAGTGGAAGTTGTACCTGATGCTCAGGGTTTGAACTATCATAGGCAACATCTATACGACTTTGTAACTGCTGCAAGCATTCCTCCTGACAGCCATCCAAGAAATAGAAACGATGCTCTAACAGTCATGATTTGTAAATCACCACTTGGAAAGAAAGAAGAGAGAAACACAGAGCAATTTGAAGATTGAAGATTGTTGAGAACTGAGACTGATGAGATAAGGTGAACAAGCTTACATGAAAAATACAAACAATGGCAATTTTTTTATCTGTGTTGCTGATTCAGAAATTATAGAAATCAATGTTCAGGTGAAAAATTGACACAGTGTTCTTTGTCTTACAGAACAAGGACTTCAAGGAAATCAAAAGGCCACAAATTAATCATATCATTAAATAATAAATAAAAAATAAAAGGACACCTGAGCAGGAGTTAAATCAAAGGAAGGACGAGCATCACTCTCTCTTCTCTGTGCACACACGCAAGATAGACCACGGCCAAGCCATGCTGCTGATCCTGCCACAACCTCAGCTGTGACAAAATAAAAACTTCTGCTAATGAAATCAAAGTTCCTAATTGATATGATACAGAACAACAAAAAAACGAATCTATATTATTAATTATTGAATTAATTTTTACTAAATTCCGATACAAGAGAAAGATGGGAATAAACACTTAATTCTCAAGTTATGCATGCTTCCAACAACATCAGAGCAAAATCAACTAAAATTAATAAAATATCTCGTCATACCAGCAAGAATGAAAGTTGATAAAAAAAAATGGTTTTATCATAGTACAAGTTATAGGCTTATATCTAAAAATTAAAAATTAGTGACAACAACCTCGAGAAAAAAATGTGAGGACAGCAAAACATCCATTTAGGCGTTCCTCATATTTACAACCATAATAAAATAGAAGAGGAACAAGTAAAAAGAAGACATACACAATTCTCCATCCAGATTCTGAATAGAGTCAGAGAAGAAAATATATATACACTGAATCTCGTATATGTAATTAAATTGATGAAGAACAATAAAAATTTTTCCCCCAAAATAAAAAAGCTTCACATACTATTATGGCATGCTCAGCCCATCCTAACAGGTCTTACTGATTTAGAAAACAAATCTTGAATTTAGGTCGCAACAAAAAATCCTTGCATTGATACAAACAGCAATGTCGGTTTAAATAATAAAATTCAACAAAAAAAAAACTGAATATAGTAGGCAGAAAACCAGAGCATGAATAATTTCTAGTTGGCAAGTTGAAACACATTAAAATAACATAAACTATAACCAAAGCTCTTTCTATAGAATTCCAAAAAGGTCACGGACCAAATCAACAATAATTAATGGTAGAATTCTTAATTTGCAACAGGCACACCTACCAAAACAATTTTGTATTTCAGCACACATGGAAGCTAGCCTGAAATTTTAGTGCTACGGGAACCTAATCATACGTAGTCTGATCTCAATTCACATACTCGCCTTTTCAAAAAAAAAAAAGACATAACAACAACAGGCCGTAAAGGGGCAGAGAAGAGCAAGCCTTTGAGAGAGATTCTAGACAGAAAAACGAAGTTTCTAGAGGACTATGGAGGTAATATACGGAGGAATTCAAATATTACCGGACGTTGAATGGTAGCTGTTGCTGCCTCGCTCGAGACCTTGGGATATCCTCCTGACAGCGACAAATGACCCACCTCTGTCATCCATTCCCTCCTCTCTCTCTCTCTCTCTCCCTCTGCAATTTTCTACGTACACTTGACCATTTCATAAAATCGTAAAAAACTCCTCTACAATCCACAACTGGAAACGAACAGAAAAAATGAGACCTAATCAGAATCCATTGAGAAAGATAAAAACAGCATAAGCATTTAAATTTCATCGAAACAGTAATAGCCTACCAAAAACACCGGGAACTCGTTATCCAAAATAGCAAAATCTGAAATGCCGGCCGAATCAATGCTAAAGCGGATCGACACCAGAAAAAACTGATTCAAAAACTCAAAATACCATGCAATAGGAAGAACAGAGAAGGAGGGATTCTACTTCTTCCTCAATTGATCAAAGAAAAAAAAACAGAAAAAGATCGATGAGGACCAGAAGCTGAACCAAATGCCAAAGAGTAAATCAAAACGGGGATCCGTTTACGAACGAGTTCATTATTATAGAAATGAATCATTGCAGAGAATCTATGAAGCAGAAAAAGGAGAAGGAGGAGGGAAAAAATAATAAAAAGTAGGATAAAAAGAGATCTAAAACGACGAGTCTTTGGGAAGTTACAGAAAGAACTCTATCTCTCTCCCCTTATGAGCCTTCTCCTTCCTCTCTGGATTTTTGGAGGCGTTCTGTTTGGCAGGTAGTTTTTTATTTTGGAGATAAAAAGAAAGAATCTAGGATAATTACGAAATGAACGGGGGGTGCTCTACTGCTCTAATTAGGTAAAGATTTTTTTTTTTTTCATTCTAGTGTTCCGTTCCTTTCTTCTTTTATTTATTAATTTCTCAAAAAAAATCAAATTAAAATGCCCATCTTTTAAACTTTTTTTATTTTAAATAATTTTATTTTTCTTAAAAAAAAAAGAAAATCGTTTTGCATTAAGTTTTCTCTAAATTGAGTTGTACCTGTGGTTACTGGTTAATGTGTGTGCAACTACATTGAGAAATTAGAAGGTTTTCTAAACGGAAATTAGCAAATAACAGTTAGGCTTTTATGATAATTTGGTAATTTTGTGACGGAAATTAAATTAAATTAAATTATCGATTTACAACTATTCCAAAAACAAAACATTTTTTAATAAATGGGAGTAATATAATATCAAAATATCAAGCATATTGTACAATTTATTTTGAGGAATTGAATTTATCAATACATTTGTAGTGACAAATATGATTTTCACTACAAAATCATTCTTATTTTCACCATACTATTACTATTAGTTTATATATAAAATGGAAAGCAACTTGCAATGAATTGTATTTATTTTGAAAAAAAAAATGAGAATAAGAGAAATTGTGAAAAGGGAAAAAGGGTCACAGCTCACATGGGATGGGATGTTAGAATTAGAAAAGGGGGCAGAGATCAATTAAAAAAAAATGAGGACCCACACCAATATCATGTGTACTTGCTCACTCCTGAAAAATACCCACAAATTAGAGTCATGGTCCACACGCATGGCATGGGTCTCTTCCTTTTCAACCCTCCATTGCTTCAAGCTTAATCCTTTCACTTTCCTCAACATCACGTCTCTCTCTCTCTCTCTCCCTCTATCCTCTTTCAACTTTTTCGGTTTTTATAAAAGCAACCCTGCTTTTTTTTTTTTCTCTTTTCATTCTTTATTGCACGTGACGGGGTTTCTAATTAAGTTCATAATCACAAATTTACAATCAATTAACTTTATCATACTTATTATTTTTACTTACCATTTATCCATCCAACCCAAATTTAATTATTAAAAGAGAAAATGTCTGGAAAAAAAATCCCCACCGAAAGATGTAAAAAAAAAAATAATAAGAACTGTATAAGTGGAGACAGCTGCTTTTGTGTGTGTGATACATGCCATTATCTTGTTTTTTCTTTTTAAAAAGATACAAATTTCATGAATTGGAGTTAAAAATTATAAAATTAAGTGTGAATAAAAAAAGAATGAAGTTAAAAAATGTATAAATTAATAATTCATCCAATATGTAAATATAATTGGTAAGTCATGGACTCAGAGTGGAAATAATTATTAAAACAAACGACAGCCAAAAGACATTGGCAGGAGGCAGTGATTTTCCATCGACACAACACTGCAAATGGCATAGTTGACGCAGATGGACAAAGGATTAGTGGACAACAACTTTATGGTCGTCATGACTACCCAAACTCATATATACTGGTAGCTCATTACATCAGGAATATAACTATTATTACAATCATCAAACATGAGCTTATACTTTGTTTATACTCAGCTTGTTCTTTTGAATGAAATTCAAATTTTAAAATTTTAATTTTTCACTATAATTTTCAGCCTAATGGGAGGATGATGTTGGCAATACAAATATAAATTTCAATCTCGGAGTTCAATTTGGTCCTTGAAAAGTACTATTTAATATTGACTTGAAAAGGACCAAGTGACATCCACACTCCTCGTCATATTCTATTCTATGTGAGATATAAAGCTACTTAATTGTGAAGCTACCTTGCCTTTTTTTTCACGATATAGAAGAGAGGAAAAAAAGAAAAGAATTGGATCTCGTTATTATGTTTAAATTACATGTTTTTAAGAATGTGTTTAGAATTACTATTGGATGTCAAAAAAATAGATTTAGAGTTTTTTTAATTTAATTTACTAATTTTTTAATTTTTAATAAATTATTTTTCTCAAATTTGTTTCTAAAAAATATATACATATCCAAAATCAAATTTTAAAACTGAAAATAATTAAAAATATTATTTTTCTAAAAATATTTTTTTAAAACACAATACTGGTAAAATCATTCGGTAAAAGCCTCGTGTTAGAATAAGTATTGGTACTTGGAATTTAGAATTTTTTAAAAAAAAAAAAGGTAGATTAAGGGTTTAGGATTAAGCAACCAGGTGAAAGTGGAACAACTTTCAAAGCAAACTCGTGATTTAGCTTAGATTTAGTCAAAATTAGGTCCGCCTGTCGTTATTAAATCAAATTTTATTTATTTTGCCAATAGAAACCTTAGTAGTAATTAACTAAACCAATACCTATGTCGGGTCACATTCCATGAATGCGTTTTGCCCCATATTTCCACTTCACTAAATATACATGACAACATTTAATGGCCATACACCAAATTTTTGTTCTTTGTTCCTTTTAAATACTTCCATCTTTCTTCCATACAAAAACACTTACTTCTATTTTCTATTAAATTAAAAAAATCATTAATATAATTAAAAAAATTATTATACCTTTCAAATATCTCTCTCTATTAATAAAAAAAATAAGAATTAAACAATTATTTTAAAATAATAAAATTTTGAACACCGTCTCTCAATTTAATATTAATGTACATTAATGTCATCCAATTTTAATTTGCAACATTAATATCCTCAAACTTTAATTCGTGTAATAAAAATATATTTTTTATATGTTTTCATAGATTTGTAGATTATCCTTAATTATTAGGCGTCATATTACTATTTATATAGAATACAGTTGATGACTATATATTATATCCCAATCTACATAGAATACATAAATTTAAAAAAAAAAATTACTTCAAATGATTTTGTTTATACTATGTTGTTTTTGATAGAGTAATATTATAATAATCATACAATACAATGAATTAAAAAAAATAATCTAAATAAAATTTTGTAATTACAAAAAAATCTTTTTGTACACAGTTTTTGAAAAAAATAAAAAACGTGTATTGCATTAAAATTGTGATATAACTCATAGCCGTTATATCTAATTATTATTAATGACTTATAAATCTGTTATAAAAACAAGTAAAAATAATATTTTTGTTATATGAATCAAAAGTCGTGGAAAATTAGCTAATGATACAAATTAAATTTTTTAAATACTAAGTAAAATTGAGATAAAATTTACCCTTTTAAAAAAGTGATTATATATAGCAATAGGATTAATTCAATTTGTCATAACGGCACTCTCACATCATAGTAATGGGGCTACACATTGCTTTTTGGACTGGAGTGGGCCATATTGTAGCGTAACCCATGGGTAGTTGGGCCCATGAATAAGGCTAATGATTAGTTGTAGAATGCCCACAAAGCCCACAACGATAGGTCTCCACCTCTCACACTTTGACACTCTCACCAACAATCTATTATTTTCATTTTTTTTCCTTTTGTTCATGCATGTCTATGCCCTGTGGCTGTCATTTGCGAGCTATTTTAATCTTTTTCTTCATGACAATTAATGCCTTGTCATGTTCAAGTCATATATTATTCATATTTTGATTGATATCATAGTATCCTTTTCCTTATTTGAAAAAAAAAAAAAGAAAAGAAAAGGGCATTCTTCTAATAAATGAATTAGAAAAATGATGCAAAACTCAACTTAATAACGATTAAGTGATCGTTTGTTTCTAATATTTTTTTTATATCTAATAGATGAACCAAAAACATTTAATAACAACAGCTAATAGAAAAGTCAATCAATTGATCATTGAAAAAATTTTATTTTAGAGATTTTTCTAAAATATGTGAATTTTTTTTAATAAAATAAAAAAATTAGCTTATTCAAAATAAAATACATCATATTAAATATATATTAAATTAATTGATTTATATATTTTTGAAAATTTTTATGTACAGTTGATTATATTTTATTGTTATTATTTTAATTATTAAAATAATTAATTTATTTCAAATAATCATTTTATTTTATTTGTCTTATTTATTTATATATTATAGAAAAATATATATTTTGAATAAAATAAATTATACCCTTATTTGTAATTTTACATTTTATCAAATATTAATATTAATAGAATAATAAATAACAAATATCAATTATATTTAATAGTTAGCTAAACCAAATGTACCTAAATTTTGCCAAGTTTGTATTTTTTTTCACTTTTCATCTTGGTTTTAAATATTAAAATAATTGATTTCAGTAAAATTTTAAATTCTATTTTTACATCAAGATGCTGACTATATTATAAAAACCAATTATAATGAGAAGAAATCAGTACACGATCTATAAATTTCCACCTTTGTTGATTTTGATTTTTACTTTATTTAGTTCTCACTTTTCATTTTATGTGTTTCAAATTACAATTCAATTTTTATTTTTTAGAGTATATGTGATGCCTACTTGTATATTACGGATATATATATATATATATAAGATGTAATAAGATTAAATAAATAAATATGTTTGAATTAATTTTTTTCATTTAATAACTTAAACCATTTATTTATATTGGGTTATGCACGTCATTCTAATTATATTATATACAAATTTGGTACGTTATTATATTACATACTTTATCACTTGTAACATACTAAACTCATACATAACTATTTACATATATAATATTAAAATATATGATATATCTACCAAAATCTATATGCATGGTCAAACTCAAAAAATAAAAAAGTAATAAACAACCATCATCTGACTGAGTCTTTGGTACCTCATTTGATACGAGGTTGAATTTTTTCTTGACTAATTTCACAATCTACTGTACAACTCTAATATCTGCGTGAGAATAATTCACACTAAACTATCTCTAGCTTAGTAGTATATATAGGTATTAAAACTTTTTCAAAACTGTCATACAAATGCATTTCTCAAATAAATTATGACACATTAAATTTTATTTCGACATAAAAATAAATAAACATAATAACCTCATTTAATAATTAAATTCTCACTACTTTGTATAAGCATTTCATAATTTGTTACTTATGTAAATAAATAAATTTTCATATTTCAGTTCATAATTCATTAGCCTAAAATCTCGTTTCTGAACTGTCTGGATACGGAATGTGAAATAAGAATGTTCGCAGAGTTTCAGCCACCTTGACTGAATATAATCACATTATACATGTAATTAGGATCTGGAATGCTCTCGAATTTATAACCACTTTGTCTCTAAATCATATTAATATCGGTACTATAATTTCTCCTTAATTGTTCATCATCTATCATATGTTAGTCCTCAGGTAGGGAAATTGACAATTAAAATATTAATTAATTGATTTTAATCATGTCTTTATTTTTCATAACCAATATTCATTTCATATTAACATAATTACGTATTCATAATTATCTAAAAATCATGTAATAATATGATATTTTATCAAATATTGTTGTAGTATTAAATTCTAAATAAATAATATTTTTATAATTTTAAAGTATGTTATAATATATTATTTTGACACAATTTTATGTCAAGTACACAAAACCATACATTAAGGCAAAATAAAATATATACATGTACAAATTTCGATAGCGTTTTTCTTTTCAAAAATATAAACTCCAAACTTGTTCATTTCTGTTGTTTTTCTTTTTGTTGAAAGCCTAATTAAAAATATAATTAATTAATAAATTGTTAAAATACTTATTTTTAATATAACTTAGGTAAATAACTAGAATTTCTATTAAATTGCAACATGACTTCGTAGGACTGTTGACTCTATAATTTTTTTATACTCATCCAATTTATATGATTCTTAATTTTTATTAAATTTAACATATAATACTATAACATACTAAAATTTCAAAATTTTTGAACCATTACACAATTTTTAGTACAATTTTAATTATTGCTCTATTTTATATCCTTAAACAGTCTTGGGGTACTATATTAAAAAAAATTATATATTTCAATATGTATATTTAATTATTATGAAACTTTTTGTACACTTATATAAAATAATTTGGAATATTTTTCATGTTTATCACTGTTTCGATTTATGTTTCTAAGGTATTCAAACAATAGATAATTTATAATTGGTTCAGCATGGAGTGACAATTTTTCATATTTTACACTTTAGTTAATTCGATCTACAAACAGCTCAAAAGTAAGGGCGAAATTGTTAGAGTTACACATGTATAAGAAAACAACTCAATCAATTAATAACCATAGTCCATTTTACTACAATTTAACCTAAACATAATATATTTATACATAATTTGGTATACAATTAGATCATACATAAGACTACAACTTTTGTATTTTGAGTTTCCTTTAATTAGATCATTAAGATAATAAAAATAAGCAAATACAGTTGATTATCCAATTAATACTCTTATAGGAATGAGTTTCGGTTATATGATGAACAAGACATAAATGAACAACTTTTATATTTGACATTTTTTCAACTTTAAATAACACAAGATCAATAGAGAAAATGTTATTTACCAAAACTAAAATTATTTTGAGTGATTTTGTTGGAAATCTCAAGAGAAAGATGCAAAAATGAAGGATGTTAAGGGAAGGAGGAGGAAGAATGAAATGATAGATGAGTGTGCAGAAATTATGCTAAAATGGGGCAAATAAAGTCATAGTAGACTTTTAGCCATTTTCTCCCATTTTACTTTATTTTATTTATTTTTTAATATTTTTTATTATATATACCTAATTTCACCAATTTTTGTTAAATTATAATTTAATTATGAATATATTTAACTAAATTATTTCATCAATCAATTTAATTCATTTTAATTTTTAATTTAATTTATTTTAATTTATATCTCATCATGTGTTTTTTTATGTATATCATATATTGATTCTAACTAAACACTAATTAGTGAACCAGTATAACTAATTTCTTTAAATTTCTAATACATTACTATTTAACGTACTATACTATCAAAAACTATAAGTAATCATTTTTTTTAGTTTGTTTTAATGCGCTACTAATTAATGTAGAAGTATGTTACGCAAAATATAACATATAATCCTAATTATATTTAATTAATTTTTTTTTCGTTTATAAAAATGAAGAAGTGAGCTTATTTTTATGATATTCAGCGATTTTATGCAAATGCTACATACCATTTGGCAATTGTTTCTTTTAAAAAAAAAATTGACTAGAAAAAAAAATAGCTCAAAAATTTTACAAATACCAAAATCGCCTGCCTAACTGATATTTGGTCTAGTGGTCAGGCCTTAGTTATTGGGCTCATTATAATTATCAGCCCATATAGTTTAGGCTCTGAAGCAGGCGAAATTGGGCCTTAAGCCGTTGTCATCTGAAATCTAACCAGCATTTGTCCCTAAATGAAAATGCCAATTTTGGTGGAAGAAGATGCAGTCCATCTCTGCAAGTCTTCCTTTAACGCTAGCCATCGACTAAGGTTTAATTACACCCTCAAATCAGCTTCTCACTTACGGAACCTTTCACTTGCTTCGAATCTTAAAAGAGCGAATTCTAAGAGAGTCGGGCTGAAATGTCAGAGTAAAACGAACCGCCGCAATACACGTCCCGAAGAGGGAGTAAAAGTGAGAGGTAAAAAGGAAAATGTATGGATTGTTGATAATGATATGGAAAAATCAGCTTCCGGGACAGAAAAGGAGAGAACGAAGCTGGGAAGAAGGAAAGGGAGGAGAGTTGTTAGAGGGAAGAGAAACAAAGGTGGTAGAGTCATGGTCTCTGGTGCGATGTTAATGGAGGTTGAAACTGTTCTTCAAACTCAGGTAGGTGAATGTCCATTCATTTTATGGTATTGATTTAATTGGTTGGGTGTAACCAAATAATGCCAAAATTTGTTTGGCTTCTAATGGTGCCAGGGAAAAGAAAAAAAAAATCTAATTTACCCTAATGATTTGGTCTTTTCAGTGGAAATTATATCCCTCTTTTTTCTGTCGATTTCCGTTAGTTCTTATCATTTATGATAAGCAATTGAAGGTCGAATTTCATCTCTAGGTGTTGGATTGCATCTGTCTTTTATTTGCTATATTCATTAATGTGTTTTCTTAAATCTAAAATAATCAAAACTGCTGGTGGTTTTTTCTCAGGAACCTGTAATTAGACCAGCATGAAATACATTTGCAAGTAGTGTAAGTGGAATTTGGAAGGGGGTGGGAGCATATTTTCACCCATTACTGCTGAAATGGAACCAATTGAAATTGGAAGCAGGAATGAGCATCTTTATGACTGTTACACTCTTTCTCATGTCAAAGCTGTGCCATCCTCATCAGGAGAACGGACATCCCGAATTGAGAGTAAGATAAATTGGGTGACTTTAAATCCTTATGGTGAAGTTGTGCAGCACATTAGAGACAGTAATAGAACAAGGGAAGGACACAAAGATGGAAATGCACTATTAACCACAAACCAAGTGGGTGATGGAGGACTAATTCATACTTTGCCTGATTTTGAGTCTTTTGACTTAGAAAAAGGTGATTTGCTGGAAGAAGATATAATGGGTCATGAACCAGGTCTTGTTTTCTTTGAGGTATGATCATCCTGAGCCGAGCACAACTGGTGACAGAAACTTGCTAAATTGTGATGACATTATAGCTAGGGGATTGAGAGAAGTATATGTGTGCATCTGAATGTATAGACGCATAATAATCCAATCCCATTTGGTTTGCCTATTTCATTTATTTATTTCATGTTTAGCAATTACTACCTTTTTGAGTATTAGTTATTTTTTTCAGAGCCATTAGAGGAGGAGTTGCTGCAAATAAACATTGTGTTCCCTTGTTCCTTCTGCTGGTAAACATAGTTTCCTAGGAAATTGATTTTCTTCCCCCCCCTTATTTAGTTTCTTGTTTCTCCTGTATGTATTCCTGCCTTGTTTTTCTCATTCTAGCTATTTTGTTATTAGGCATATTGCTACTTGAGATAGAGTGTGAGAAAGTGTGGGAGGAAGGAGGGTGGAGGGTGGAGAGACTACCTTAATTGGAGATAGAAACCAATTTGTGGATAGGTTATTATAGTTGGATTTAGTTCATCTAAGTCGATGCATTAGTATGAGACTCCAACTAATTTTGACAGATTGAATTTGCAAGCTGACATTTCAAGGACATATGCCTTGTCTGGCAGATATTCTGAGTTTATTACTGTTATGATGTGAACAGTGAGCTGGAGTTTGACCTAAAGCCATTCTCTCAGCGAAAGCGCTCCCAGCCTTCGAAGCTGACTGGCTCTTGGAAGGTGTTTGAGGTGAGTGCTACCCCAATATTTGTAAAGGAGACGGTAGCTGAGGACAGCAATAGTGACCCATATGTCTATCTTTGCACAGAAACCTTGAAGAAGAGGAGCTTGCCTGAGAATCAAGTCTACTTTGGGGAGGAGGAGATGGTAGACATGCAGGATGCAACTGACCTTTGGCTTCCAGGTGGTGTCACAGGATATGTTGATGTTAACAACCCTTTGCATTGGGGTTGGGTGGTATTCTGATGAGGGAATCAACCTTATAATGGAAAGGGATTATGGATTAGATGGGAAGCTTAAGGAAGTCCGATGGAAATCTGAGGTCAAGAGAAGGTGGTCTGATCCGCATCCTATGTAAATTTTTCCGTAACTGTTATAATGTTGCTTTGTTAATAATATTTTTTTCTGAACAGTATTAGGGTTGAATAATTCAAATTGCATTTTTGGATTTTCGACATGAGGCGCGCCACTTGTACCCGATTTCTTATTAGAATTTTATTAAATAGAATGTGGCATAATTATATAGGAAGTCATATCCAAAAAGATCTCAGTGCTTCATTCACAGGGAGTCACATAAAAAAAACCACAGGCTGGACTCTTTGAGTGCTTGAGCATGAGTAGCATGAATCTACCTTATTGACAACTGAAGTCTGAAAGTTGAATCAGTAAAATTTTAGCTAATAGTTGTATCCAAAGAGGTTACCCATCAGTTTGGGAAGGAGACAAAAGAATGTGCTAATATATAAATAACCTGTATATGAGAAGTCAGATTTTCATAACAATATCGAATTTCAGTCCATGAAAATTTTCCCAAACCAGTTAATCAACATGCTCCCATGACCTTATACAGCCTCAGATAATTCTTCAAAAGCAACTGAACTATCAAGTCGTTCAAATAACTAATCCTACACAAATATTCATAGACACGAAAAAGGACCCTCAACGAAATTTAAATGATAGCTACAAGGATCCTCAAATAGGCTTGATCTTGAAGTGGAGAGAGATGAGAGAGAAAACAAAACATTTTAAGTCCTGCAACCACACATAACAATCAACAAAAACCAACATTAATAATGATATTCCAATCATTTACAAGCTTAATAACAGTCATGTTTTAATAACTACTTTAAGATAACCAAGGCATTAAAACAAATGACAACCAAAACAACAAAACAAAGTTAAAGAGCTTCTGAATGAGAACGTTGCCTGCCCAATTTCATCCACTTATTTCCAAATGAACCTTACCATCCTTGAGAGAAAATATGTTCCTAAAGGAAGTAGTCATTTTCTACCCAAAATTAATTAGCAACGTATTCTTAGGCTATGAATAGCTGAAAGGATCTAATTTCAACAACTCTCAAACAGAACAAAGTGCTACCCACCTTGCCTTTTGATTTATCTTCTAAAATGTAATTATTTAACCTTCATCCCAAGGGTGATTCATCCTCTCCAATAAAAAACATTATATAATTATCAAGAATTGTAAGCTCCCATTAAACCATGTACCAGAGCACAAAAACTTTTCTTTTCCCATTACATGGACAACACATTTGCCATCATCTTCATTAATTAAAATGCAGGCAAATAATGCATTTTTATCTAGTTCATACATGGTGACAATTTTATCTTCGTTTTCACTTTTACAAGAGTTCCATAAGCATTAAGCAATTTCCAGTGTAAAACAGCAGTATGACAAGTAAATACATTGTACGCATAAAAATTTGTTATCATGAAACATTTTCCTAACCCTCTCACACCAAATCCATGCAAAAGCACGAAAGTCAAGACAAAAATCCTCAATTTAATTATGCTCCACACATGGACCATCTTAACATGTCTAGGTAACCTACCAGAACTTTTTGCTACTTAAAATGCTCTTCTGGACTATATTCTTAAATTCTTACCTTCCAAGTGCAACAGCACAAATTTTGTTAACAGTGCACCAACATAGGAACCAAACAAGATGAATCAGCATCATAGATCGTGTCACAATATTGATGGTATTCTATTTAAGATCACCACAAACTAAAAACTGTCCAAGCTTTAGATGCTATATCGACAGGTCTAGAAGTTCTATTCACAAAAAAACTGTAAGCACATTCTATCATTATACTAAGCTAGCTAAAACATCAAGCATTCAAAATTTGAATGTAGTCTACCATAAACAATTTTAAACAATGGATAAGCAGATGGGATATAAATGCACAAGTAGCCCACCTGAACAAGGTAATAGAAAATGCGAAGCCCTTCAGGATCCTTGCTGCTCTGGACATCAACAAGGGACCCAATTTTTGAAGTAGTAAAAGAGATATGCTCGTTTCCCATCACAATCTCGAGCTCTTGACGGCCAACCCTGTCTGGTTCTGGCCAATTGGCATCATCTTCCTTCATAATCTGAAAAACCAAATTACAAAGAAAACCACTTAATCATGAAAGTACATTCTCCAAGCATGCAGACAGAATCAATACACCTAAAATGCCACAATGCTAACCGAGTTGAATTAGGAATTGAAAAAAAAAATTCTAACTGAATTATTAAGCTAAAACTCATCACAGCAATAGGTTTACTTTAAAATGCTAACATAACGTGAACATGGATTTCATCAGAACAAAAAGCATTAGTTCGTAGAGTGCACATGAGACAACTATAAGATGAACTACGAAAACCCAAAAACCCCAAACTTCATAGGATTCAGTTAAGCTTCGAAGCAAAACCCGTAATTTGAGAGTCAAAAGGTCAAATTATCTTCATATGCTCAAATATAGACATATGTTTCCAATCTGAGGTATTAGAGATAGCGAAAAAAGGTAAATGGAACAACTATTAGATCACCTAACGAATATAAAACCTTAGAAAAGAGCAAACCCTAATCGAGAAAAGACGACATTTTCAAGAGAATTAACAAAAAGAGGAAAGAAAAGAAAGAAAACCTCGCTCTCGGCGATGATGCGGCGGCACTCCTTCAGAACAGCAGGGGTGAGGAAGACCTCCTTGCGGATCATGGTGTCGTTCTTGTAGTTGGAGTTGTTGGCGTATCGGAGCTTCCCATCTGGCCTGAACTCAAACTCCAGGAACTCGTGCCCGAATTTCCCTTTGTGTCCCACATAGTAGCGCAAGTAAAATTCATCATCCTCCGCTGCCATCGCTCTCTCAACTCAACCTCTTTCGCCCCTTACAACTCTGTCTCCAGAGGAGAAAAGAAGACAGCCTTGTTTTAACTTTAAATTGAACGCCGCCCCCAATTTTTTTTGTAGGTCTATATGTTTGGGCCCGCAGTAGGCCTGTTTTAGATGTCACCCCTTTAATGGGCTTGGACTTTGTTTTGTTTTTTTTTTAAAAAAATTATAGTTAATCTTATATTTTACAAAATAAGAATCAAATTCAAATTATTAATTTGATTTAAAAATGAATATATAAATATAAATTAGATAAAAAAATATTATTAGTGGCCTTTTTGTCTATTACAAAATTAATAGTAAGGACATGATTAATATTTTTCAAATGGTATGCTGCATGTAGTAATATAGTATTCAACTTTAAAACCTCTTTTAGGGGATAGTGTCTACTCCTTAGTGATTTGGGTTCCAAATTCGAGTATCAATATACATCCAATATTTGAATATGATTTGATGAATTGGTGTCTTAATATAGTATCATATATATAGTCAAGTTGAAGCTACTCACAAAATGATCATCAAGTTCTAAATTTAGGAAATCTCTACTTTAAATCCAATTCGCAGTCGATCCAACAACAAAATTATATTACCATTTAATTGTATACGAGGCTTGAAAAATAATAATGATAACTATATTGATTTTGTTTAATTTCAATTCCACACATATATATTCCAATTGATTTTTAGAATGGAAAGTAAATTATTCAATATGTTCCAGTAAAGAGAAATTCAATCTGCATATATATATGTCTCTGAGTCCATAGAACATTAAGAAATTCTTATCTCGTAAATACAACTGCAAAAAACAACAAATAAAGCAACAAGAACAATATCAAGTATCAACAGCAGCACTGCCTCTCCCCTAGCTAGCCCATCAAAATTAGAGTAGTGCCAAACACAAGCAAGGAACCAAGAATCACGTTACAAAAAATGGCAGCAGCAGCAGAATTATTGGCGGGAGGTGGTGGTGATGCTGTTGTAGTGGAAGGAGGGGTGCCAGCAGGTGGAATAGTGGAGCCAGATGGAGGGGAAGGGGTGGCGGGAGAAGTATCAGGGGTGGGGCTGCTGGCGGCGACAACATTAATTTGTAACTTCATGCCAGAGCTACAGTGACCAGCAGTAGGACAGATGAAATACATCGACCCTGCCTTTGATAGGGTTATTGTTGTCCTTCCATCCCTATAGGTCTGTATAGCATTGCTGGAGCTGCAACTGCTGTAGCCGTTTGCCGGTACTTCTGCTAGACTATGGGTCGAACTATCATAGTTGAACACTGTTTTTTTCCCCCAAGTCAAATAAGGTTAGTTTCTGCTATTTAGTAACATATTTTATTATATATATATATATATATATATATATATATATATTGATATTGAATATTTAGAGTTTTTCCATGCTATTGTCAATTTATCACAAAATTAATTGTTAGAGTAAATCAATAAGGTTTTGGCTTAACGGTTAGCTCTAAGACGAGATTTCAATTTTAAACCTCTCAAATAATATACATTTTCGAGTTCTATTTATATTTTTATAAAATAAATAAGCTAAAACTAATACGATAACTTTTTAATTTATAGTAATTTTACTTTATTTCATACTCAAAATTTTCCCTATTGCACGATTAAGGAATGATGAACTTACCAAGAGTATCTCCGACAGTGAAAGTTTCACCAGCAGCCCAAGTGCTGTAATCTACTCCGAAATTGGTCCATCCTGAGCTGCCACCAACTACGTGCTGTGCTGCGTATACTGTTGGAATGGCAAGTAGAAAAATTATAAAGAAAGGAGAGGACACAGCCATATCTTCAATGCCCTATGGGAAAAAAAAATGGTACTTGGAAAGAAGATGGCAAATGACCTTTTGCATGTACATGTTATATATAGGCATATCAGTACTTGTTTATTGTTATGCCATACTTGCTTCTACTTTCGTATGCTGCCAAAACTATAAAATTAATGTAAGTTGTTGGTTGTATAATTTTGATTCTTCCATCTTTCATTTCTGTTTACCTAATGCATTGAGAAATTTGGCTAATTATCTACTAGGCTGACAGCTTGGTTGCCAAGGTCGAACTGAAATCCAAGTAGATGGTTACTATTTAGATTTTTATTTACGTAAAATGAAATTTAACAAACTGGACTCAAAATTAAAATTGCCCATTAATCAGATAATCCATATAAGTCCAACAATATTGTTCTTTGGCTGAAGGGCTAAGAAATTTCCAGTAAATTGTTAGGTAAGGAAAAAGTTGCTTAAACAATTCATATGGGATGTTTTTTCTATTACTCCTAATAAGCTTGGCTTCCAAGCCAATTAATCTATGAGCTGAGCTGGAAAATTATATTGTGCCACCTAATACGTAGATAATTAACAATCATCATAATGCAAAGATTAGGTTGGCATGATCCCACTCTTTTCTCATACTTACCATTTTAAAATTTGTGTTTGTTATCTTTAAGAAAAATGATTGCATCACGTATATGTATTGACTTTGAATTTATAAGGAGTTGGTTTGGGTTGTTAATGTTACTAAATTATTATGCTACTACTTTATTATTATTATTATTATTATTATTATTATTATTATTAGTCATTGGGCAACCAAATTTTGGATTATCATTTAAAATTAATTAGTGGTATTGAAGTGCAAGAAATTCATCCGACCTAGCAGCTGGATCAAAGTGTGTGCGTACATTTGTCAACCATTAGCCGTCCGAAGTTGAATCCTACTTAATCATTCATGATAATGTCAAACCAGAAACAAAGAATCTGTTAAACGTATAGTTTTGGCCTATTTTGTAATCTATTAACCTATATGGCGTACAATCCAATTTTGAGTTTGGTCTATTTTAGAATTTGATTTTTTTAGGCTAATAATTAGTCTCTCTAATTTTAATATTTGTATTTAATGGAAACATAAATTAAGGAGTGATAATTTGTATTTATCAACAACAGAACACCATATAATTACATAATACAAAATTAAAAAATCAATTACATTTTCATAAAAGAAATAACCTTAAATTTGGAACAAATTAAAAAAAAAAGAATCTTATTTTTATAGGATGAATGGAATACAACATAAGAAAATTAAATTTTTATTTTGCAAATATAAAATTAATTGAAAATTTTAAAAATTATTAAGCCAAATGTGTACGTACACCTTTGGCTAATTTGATTCGACATAGAGATAAGTCAGTAGCGCTTTCCATTGTGTAAGCAAGAAATCAAAGAGAAAATTTTCCTTTATTTTATGTTTTTTGTAGTTGTATTTTATTCTTGTATTTGTATCTTATTCTTCGTTGCCGTAGTAAATAGAAGAAAAAATATAATTTGTTTCTTCGTAAAAAAAAAAAGGAGTCGTCAATTCCTAAAACGGACTATGTAATGTATTTTATTGAGTTACAGGCGCAAGCCGCGAGACAAGGAGAAAGAAAAAGAAGAACGTGGTTCCTCAAAATCCCGTGTGACGTGCTTCATATGCGATGAACCGCATTGGACACGAGAATGTCCAAAAAGGAGGAGAGAAAAAAATAAAAAATTGAACTGAAAATTTGATCCTCTTCCTCAGAAATCCATCATAGGAGAGCAGCAAAATAGGCTCCTAAACATTCGCAGACCTTAAGGAGGCATCTAGGGGCTTGAGCCCCCTTATTTAAAAAAATAAAATAGGTCTATGGTATAATAATTATAGATGTAAAAAATTAATTGCATTTGTTAATCTTGTTAAAATTTATATGTAAAAATAATTATAGAAGTAGAAAATTATTCTGAATTATAATTATAAATGTACAAATAATTCAGTTTTAGTATAGTTATATTATATAAAATAAATTGTATTTGTTAAACTATTTTTTTCTCATGTAAATATAGAAGATTATTACGGTTTCTATCACTTGAAATTTACTAGGCTACAAATATTTTGTCTCCAAGTTTAATGTTTTGTTGTTATGACTAATGCAATTTTCAATATTAAATATTTTAAATTTTAATCTTACTGTAATAATTATTTAGCATATTTATTATATAGTTTTACTACATAGGTAGTGTGCAATTTTCTTTTTAAATTTTTTTTTTGTCATGAAGTGATTTGGTGTCGTGCAATTTTAAGAGATAATTTCAAATCTCATTTGCAATTTTTTTCTGCTCAATACTTGACAACACTGCATCTACTAATACAAGATGAAAATTTGCAATAGCATTGTCATCCATTTCATTCCATTTATCATAATCTATGAATTATCTCTGATAGCAGCTAGACAATTATCTTTACTTAAGATAACATTTATCTTTAATTTGCACAATGAAAAATTACTCTTGTTGGATTTTACAATCTCAAATTTTGTCATAATTACTTCTATAACAACGTTTAAGAGTAAACGATAATCTAACTTATTTTCTTATGTGGAGAGTCCACATAAGAAACCACAGAACATACGATAAGTAGATATTAACACTAAAGTTAGGTTCTGATATCACTTGTTAAAAAAAACTTATGACGGGATAGAGCAAAGTTGCAATAATTTGAGAAAAATCAAAGATAAAATACAATATATATATATTTTACATGAAAAATTTTCAAATAAATTAGAATAAAAGCTACCGATAATGATAAAATAATTTACTATAAAAAATAGAAAATTATAATTTCTCTCTAAAATTTAATGAGAAAATAATTATATTCTCTTTTAAAAAATTAGGAGAGTAACAATTTTTTTTTTACTCTCTCTATTATTTTTTTCTTTGGTGAGTTGGGATGTTCACTTGTTTTATATTTTTGCAAGAATTGTTAGCCTATTTATAGTCACAATTCCTTGCTCCAAAGTGAGCCACATTTGGCTACCTCTGTAGTAAGTTGAGGCCACACAATTTGTTTCAATAATTTGGGAGTGAGGCCACCAACTTTTTCCAATATGATTCTGATTGTTGCCCACAATTATTTTCATCAATTGTTTTATTGGACAATAATCCAGAGAACAATAACTGCATGTTGGCGGCTGAGGTTGAGTGCATGCGCCAAGCTGTTCTCCAGTGCAGGTATTATGCTAATAGAAGCATCATTTTTGAATCTGATTGCAGGGAACTCATCCAACAATTAAAGAATGAATATCCTATTTTGTGGGAGATAGCTCACGTTATTGATGATATTTTGTTCCATGTTGATATGCATATGAATTATAGTTTTGAACACATTCATAGAAATGCAAACAACCAAAATGGTTAAATCTAAGGCTCCTACATGCAATTGGTTACATAATCCACCTCTTCACTTAGCTACTCTTTTTTTCTTGTTAATGACTGGTGTTTCTAGTTCAAAAAAATAACAATATAACTACTTGAACTGAAAATTTTGTATCTTTTCACATTCTAATGAATTGTATCCATGGTTGAATATTCAATTATATATGTCAGTAGTGAAAAGCAATTAAGATTTGTTGTAATTTATGTTCTCTAGTCAGTGATATCCTTATTATTGACTACGTACAGGGTAACAATATCATGTAATCAATTGTTTGTTGCTTGGAAAATGCATCACTTTGGCTCGTGTATTTTTTTTGTTTGATGATGAATTTATTTTAAAAATAAATTTCAGAATAAATTCAGCCTGTAACTTTTAATTTAATATACGAATCATTTATTCCATTTCATCACAAATTTTACATAAAAATCTATATCTATCACGAGAATAATGCAATATCTCATGTAATGATATACTACAGAGAAGGTTCATTAAAACATTGAAGATAAAACCATGACAAAGAGATTTCTGTAGGGTTCTGGCCTCTGGGCATCATCAACGTCTGTTTAGCGTATTATATTGTGTGTTGATTTTGTTAAAAGATTTAATAAACTCTATCATATATGCATGTTCAAATGAATACATCACCTGCTATTGCATGTAGCTAGTGCAAGATAAAATTACTCATCTTTTTCTTCATTTTTGCTCTTTAAACATAAAAAGCAAAAATATATTACTTCATTTGTCCTATTCTCTTATACCATATATTCTATTTAGGCTTAATGGAGTAATATTTAAAATGAAAGCAAACATACTGGTACATATTCTGAACTAGCTCTAACAGAAAAGAACTATATTGGTGGGCTTATCCACAGGTACAACCATTTAACTGATTTTCTCACCTCTCACCAACTCAATTTTTATTTAATAGTTGAGGCTCACTTTAGTGTTTCACTCATATTGTTCCATAACATGAGTTTTAACTCATACAATCAGGCAAATAATCAAAATTAACTGCAAGCTTCATACACAAATAACACAAAAAGCATTTGTTTTTGGTATTTGATCATTTTTAGAATTTTCTTAATATTTTCTTAATCCATGAATATTGTGAAAATCGGGTTAGTTTTCACCAAAATAAATAATTGTGCTAAAAATTAAGACAAAAAAATTCTCAGCTAGTTGGTTGAGTTACAAATGGTTTCTCTTAAAAACCAACTTTCTTTGACTCTTAGAATTTTTGTGACAAAATTTTTCTCAGATAAAATAAAGCACAATATATCACTAAAAGAAATGACCCGATAATAGCTATTAAATAGAAATAAAGAGAATACCAGAATTTAACGAGATTCGACCAATTATGCCTACGTCATCGGATACTACTAAAATAATATTCTACTATTTCAAAAAATATTTCAAAGTGAAATATTAAGAAAGAAATAGAAAATACAACAAATCTTAGAAATATGAGATTGATGTTTGAGATGAATTGTTAAGAGGGGGATGAAATATTTTTATAGGCTAATATTTTCCTTCCTCCCTATCCCACTTCCGATGTGAGATTGAGAGATTGCCAAAATTTAACAATGAGAACAGAGATTGATGCGTTGCATACACTTAGCAGTTGTATCTTTACAAGATGGAATATCAGTTATCTCTGTCTGTAAATATGATCAATATTTTTCTTCTCACAAATCTTTTTTTATATGGATAGACATCAATATTTTCAACATAATAGACTACCAATTTATAAAATCTTGATTCTATCAAAATAAGAACACTAATAACTATTTGACAAAAAAAAACTATAACCGTAATGATTAAGTCTCCCTATTCTTGGGCATTAATCCAGGTTAGTCTAGACTTAGAAGTATTATTTTAAAATTAACAAGAATCATTTAAATTTATTGACCTCTGAAAGATATTAAATATCCAACTTCAATGAAAACAAATTTCACTGAGGTTTCACTCTATCTCAATTTTCGAAAGAAAAATAAAGATGATATTAATGGTAACATACAAAGTGATTAACGTTAAAAATGATAATTAGCTTCACAAAAAAAAAAACGATAATCAGACAACTGATTTGCTCATAAATCAATAGATCCAACTAAATAAAATATTAGCAAATATACAATTGAACTTTTTGATTATGGAAAATCTATGACAGCAGTTCAGTACATCCTCAAAGTATCACGAACTGCAGGAAAATTAACCAGCCCAAATTAAAATTTTCATTGAGGTTACAAGTCAAATGGACCACACACAGAGAATCAACAAGCGTTACAATGCAATTTTATTGATATTAAACTAACTCTCGAGTTAAGACCTAAATTACATTAAGTACTCTTTAACTCAAGCAAAAACCCAAAAAAATCAAAAATCAAATGCCATAGTGTAGAATTTCACTAGTCTCTCTCCATATATAAGATATAATCGCTTACTGATTGTTCAAAATAATCCATACTCGACCCTTCTTCCCCTTCCTCTGAAGTTAGTTGCACTACCACTCTCAGTCTTTCTTTGTATCCTTTCAGAGTTTATGACAATCGTTTTCTTCTGGTATTGTTTTTTGAAAGAATTAAAAACTTTTGTTTTTGTGATTACGAATTGTTATATCATATACCCAATTCCATGTCCCAATTCTATGTTGTATTATGAATTTCATTAATTCACACGTGTGAAATAAAAACAAATATAAAAACACGTATTTTTTCAATTATATTTTAGTAAACTGACGAATATAAAATAGATTCATTAGTTATAACTTACAGATTTATCGTTTTAAAATTTATAGATTAATTAGTTATAACTTACAAATTTATTATTTTGAACTTATAAATTCATCATTTTGAATATTTAGGTTCATTATTTATAAGCTATAGATTTATCATTTACAATTTGCAGGTTAATTTTTAAAAGCTATAGTTCATCATTTAAAATTTACAAGTTTATTATTTACAAATTATTATTTAATTACTTACAGATTTATCATTTACAATTTACAATTTCATCATTTTTTACTTTGCAAATTGATCCATTAAAGCTATAAATTCATTGTTTATAATTTATACATTTATCGTTTAGATTTTGTAATTTTATTATTTACAAATTTATTATTTATAAATTGCAAGTTCATTATTTTGAACTTAAAAATTTATTATATAAAAACTACAAGTTCATCATTTAAAATTTACAGGTGCATCACTTACAGTTTTATTGTTTACAACTTGCAAGTTCATTACTTACAGGTTTATTATTTCTACTAAATATATCATCTTCAACTTCCAGTAATATAATTTTTTCTTTATGTATTATTCATTTTTAGTTCAAATATCTTCATTTTCAACTATTTTTATTCAATGAATATATCAAAACTAATATTTGTCATCACAAACAATAAAAACAATAACTAAAAATAAAATTAAATATACAAATTAAAAAAATTTCTCTCTAAAATAGTTCTACAATGAAAAAATAAGTAGTTTTCTTTTATCTTTTTATCTTTTTTTTTTCCTTTTTGAAGAATTAGAAGATGATAATAAAGAAAATCATTGATATGATAATTATTTATGTTTATGATGCACAATAAACACATGCAAATTATTTAACTCAAAAAATAGTAAAATATCGTTTTGAAATTGAGACCACGATACACAATAAACATGAATCCATGATATTACAATGTGCGTGTGATTACATAGCTTGCGAATTTTTTGTTAGGCGGCATAATAAAATATTATCAACAACCCATTATTGATATTCGTCTATGAAATTTTTAGCATACCTTGTCTTGCAACTATTTAACATGTTCTTATTAACTGTTTGGTAGCTACAATTGGAGAATACCAACATTTTCATATTCGGTTCAGATAATAAATCAGAAAAGATAGAAGATTAAGAGTTAAAAGTTGAACTAGAGTTGAACCGGTCAAAATGAAATTTCATTAAAATATAATATTTAACATATTCATACATAATAAAATATTGAAAATACTTACACGAAATATGTTTATTTTATAATAATATTATCAAAATATTAATATTCATAATTAAGATTAATATATAATAATGTTTAAATACATCCTCAAATATAATAATGTAAATGATGAGATTTAAGTTTTATTCAAAAATTTTGGCAAAAAATATTATTATTTATCTATATATAATTTATTTTTCAATAAAAATAATTTATATGAAAATCTTTTTAATAATGATATTAATAATAAAAATGTAAATGATGAGATTTCAGTTATAGTGGATTTGGTGTTTGCTTTTGTTTTGCCACCTTAAATTTTCTGATTTCACGAGGCAAGGATTGAGGTGGAAGCTAGAATTAGAGATGCTATGTTCTTCCAGGTTGCTTGTAATGGCTGGAAGAGGAAAAATTGCTCTAGTGAAGAAGATAATTTGGTTAAGTTTAGCATTAATCTTCCTAATGAAGCTAGTATGTATAGGAAAAAAGCACTGCAATTCTTGGGATTAGATAAAGAGAAGAGCTCCTCCGTTGGTTGGGATGAAAATGGAGGGGGGAGAGAGAGAAGAGGTCGAGTAGCCGGAGGAAAGAAAGTAAAAAAAAAGAAAAAGAAAAAGTATTTGATTAGTCTGCAAAAAATTACCCTATTTTTTAATAAGTCAGCAAAATATAAGTTGACTCATAATTTTTTTGGCAAAGAAAATTTTTTCTACACTTAGACATAATCACCACTTTTTTTAACCAGAAGTTATTTTAAAAAAAAAATTGTGTATTCTTTTTGTAAATTCTGATATAATTTGTCAAAATTGTTAAAAGAATAATAATTTGAGTATTTTTTTAATAATTAATCCTATTAAGTAAGTTTTTTTAGTTTTCTCATTTGTCCTTCTTTTGCATTAGCAGCTTCCTCCAATTTTCATTTATCATCCGCAAGTATCTCCAATATTCATTTTTAATACATATTATTTTTTACATTTTTTATAATAAATCTCTTAATTATTTAATTTATGATTCAATTAATTTTATTATTTTAACATAATATATGATTTAATATATATTCAAACCATGCCACTTTAGTACTATGTCAGATGTGGCTAATTTAATAATTAGCGGAATGATTATGACAAAAAAGAAAAAGCACACAAAAAATAATGTGTACCGAAATTAAATAAAAGAGTTAAAGTGACTAATCATAACAAACACAACAAAGTCTACATATAATAAATCCTAACCTCATAATCAATTAATTAGTTAATTTTGACTTAATTATATTGATATAAAAAAGTATATTTATCTAAATTAGATTTATAATTACTTTATGTATATGATAGTTTATAATTAATTTATGAATAGGTTTATGAACTTGATTTAGAAAAAATAAATTATAATTAATTACAAAATAATGGAAACTAATTTTTCGCCATAAGCTTCCAAAAGGTTGTCTTAAAAGAATTTATCTAAAACAGGAGAGAATAAATCGGTATTTTGTTTGAAAATTGAGAAGAAAATTATAGAAAACTTTAAACATTACATACTTTCAATTCATATATAAACATATATATTATAATCCCATTTTAAATTTAGACTTAATAATTGTGATCTACTGACATAATAATAATAATAATAATAATAATAATAATAATAATAATAATAATCATGGGATTCCCTTTCAAGTTTCAAGGCATAAGAGTTGTTAACGTGAAAGAGGGTTCCAACTATACACATTTAAGTGCATCATTTGGTGGGCGATGCTTCCTAAATTTAATTGCTTGCTATGTATATTTGCAAGCCAACTTATAAGTCGTCCGTGAGATGCATATGAACATATTTTATTAAGTAATATCGATATATACACACATTTAAGTGCATGAAAAAAAATAAAAAATAAAAAACATACTGAAGTGATGAGCGATCCTTAAATTACTGACTCTAAGTGTTTATAATGTATATTTGCAAGACACTTTGTACATATTTTATTTATTGTATCATTTCCCCTACCATGCCACTAAAATGGGACATTTTTCTTTTCTTTCTTGTCAACTAATATCAATGAACATGCCAAAAAGTGCTGAATACTTAAGACTCCAACTACAGAGATCTTTGGTTAAAATATAAAAAATATTTATCATCTCATTTCAGCTTTTAGGACGTTGATTTTGTTTATTTATTTATTGGTAAAAGGCTAAAATAAATTTATAAGGTTTGAGCTCAAACAAGATTGCAAAAGCCCATTCAATGCCGAGCTCGGCCCAATTTTTATTAGGTAAGCACAAGAAAAAGTCGAGGTCCAAGAACGTTACCTTTGTGGATTCAGTTTTAGTTTCAAGTTTCAACCTCCTGTTTGTTCGTCCTTTTCTGATTTTCGCGTTGACATTAACCGGCATTAATCTAAGGGCTTAACGGTCATAATCTAGCCGGAGAAAGTGCTCCGGAAACCTAACATCCTGTTACCCCATCACGACCATGACTCCTGAGTAGTGAGTTTCAATCACTTGGTCCTGGTTTTTTTTCTTAGTATGTTTATATTTAGGGTTCTGATTTATGTCCTAATTGGGGAGTTCATGATCAATCTGATGGCTAGTTATGGATTCGGCACTTTATTTAGTTCGTACCTCGTAGTTTCATGGTAGATCCGTTCATTGAATTAATTTTCGCTTATCGGTGGAAAATTTTCAGTTTTAAGGTTGACTTATGATTATTTTATATGCATTCGGTTAAGCTTGAATGATTGATGGTTTTTGCTCTAACTTATAGGAGGAGTGCGTCGAAGGTAAGCTAATAGTAATTTCTTGCATCTTGAGTAGATTCGTGTAACATGATTGCTGATAATAGAAGTCATTAACGGATAGGTGTGTTTTTTAGCTTCCTATTTATGTTCCACTTTACTGTTGGTAATGTGAATCAGGTGGAAATTCTCGAGGAATGTTATGCTCATGTACATTTGTGTGTTTTTTTATGTGCATGCTTTTATTCAACATGCTTGATTTACTAGAACCATATACTGTCTGCTCATTTCTTGTGTAATTGGCTGCTATTATATTGTCTTTAACTAGCCTTAATTTTTTCCTTGCTCTCTGTTGCAGTGATTACCTGTTCAAGCTTCTTCTGATTGGAGATTCTGGTGTTGGCAAATCCTGTCTTCTTCTGAGATTTGCTGTAGGGCCAAATTCTGTTATCCAATTTTGGTGATATATGTTACGCTAACTTACTATTAAATACTAAATAAGTTGCAGTTTCGTTTTCATTTATCATGATCCTTTTATTACGAGTTCTCTAACTGACTGAAACGCATGTTTAAAGAAAACTAGTGTATGAAAAAATTTTAATTGTAGCAATTCGATTCCTATAGCCTATTAACCGAAGTATCAAGGCTTCTATCACATAACTGGTACTGATGCTTAGCAGCCTTGTGTCATGTGGTGTTATATGATTGCCTCATTGGTGGACATAAACTTCTCTTACCTCTTTCTCCCCTTCTTTCTTCTGGGGCTTTATTTCCCTGAACTAGTTTTATATTATAACTTTAAAAGGACTCTAATATACTGTGTAAAACTATATTCAAAAAGTTATCTTTACTGGCCCGTGCAGCTTGGAGCTTCAAATTTTTTTTTTTGGACAAATTCCTTGATTTATTTGATGCAGGATGACTCATATATAGACAGTTACATAAGCACCATTGGGGTTGATTTTGTAAGTAAACAGTACATTGTGTTCCATATCAATTTTTGTTGACAAAAATATTGCTAATGGCATCTTTGCTTTTTGGTAGAAAATACGTACAGTTGAGCAAGATGGGAAGACCATAAAACTCCAAATTGTATGAGTTTTCTGCCTCTTTTGGTGATATTCCTTTTGGACATTGCTGTATTTTTATTGATTACAATTATTTGGTTACTTATAAAGCCAACCTTCAACCTTTCTGTCATTTGGTTTGACCTTGTTGTTATTTTTTATAAAAGATTTATTGGGCGCTCAGTTTGCACTTTGTCGAACTTGCAGTGGGATACTGCTGGGCAAGAACGGTTTAGGACTATAACTAGTAGCTATTACCGAGGAGCACATGGTATCATAGTGGGTGATCTTTTCCATAATTTCTTACTCTCCTTGTCCAACTTCATCCTCTATAGGTTATTGTTATAAAAAATCTCGTCATGGTGGTTCCACTTGTAGGTTGTTTATGATGTGACTGACCAAGAAAGCTTCAATAATGTCAAGCAGTGGCTGAATGAAATTGATCGATATGCTAGTGATAATGTAAACAAACTTCTGGTTGGAAACAAGAGTGACCTTACTTCAAATAAAGTTGTGTCTTATGAAACAGCAAAGGTATAACTAGCTCCTATCCCGTGCACTGATGTTTGCTTTTCCATTAATTGAAATATAATGGTTGAATTTGTGTTCTCTGTCTTTTAGGCATTTGCAGATGAGATTGGTATTCCTTTCATGGAAACCAGTGCAAAAGATGCTACTAATGTGGAACAAGCTTTCATGGCCATGGCTGCTGCAATCAAGGATAGGTACCATTTTAATGCTCTAGATAACAATGAACTCAGAAGAAAAAAACACTAATTTCAACCAAGTATGGGCTATATTTATGGAAGCTGTGTTTAATAGTGGACACTTCTTCTCAAGTTAATTTTGCATTTAGCTTGATAGGCCTTTGAGTGCCCCATTGTATAGTCTTGTGAAAGCTGCAGATATACTGATATAGTGTCTGCTAGCTTTCTGGAAAAGTCAATCAAGGGCCAGCCATGACGTACGGTGGACCTTCAGTCAAGTCTCTATGTGGTTATCAACAGAAAACTAGTTCCCCATTGTTTGGATTTAGTTAAATTTTTCCTTTTAAGGAACTTGATTATTTGTGAACCAAATTATCAGACGGCATTGGTGAGACTATTTCTAGTTGGGGAATGCTGAATACCTGTCCCAATTTCAAGTTTTAGTTATCTGTGATACTTGGTACCTGAATCCACGCGAAGCTGCTTAAGCTTAATATCATGTTCATATGTGTTGTATATCTGCACTTATTACGTAAAAATCTCTTGCTTTTCCTTATGGATAAAGAAAAAATATTTCTTACCCTCGAAGTTTTTACTTTCTAATGCAGAATGGCAAGTCAGCCAACTATGAACAATACAAGACCTCCAACAGTACAGATCCAGGGACGGCCTGTTGCACAGAAGAATGGCTGCTGCTCTTCTTAAGTCAAAAGAAGGTGCTGTGACTTCTGTTAGGCCTTATCTACCAGCTTATTATATGGCTAAGGTTGCTTGTCTTCCGTGATTCTCATGCAATTAGAAACATGATTCTCTGGATCGGCCTCGTGAAAATTCCATCATTTTAAATAATTAATGTATATGTGAAAAGAACTCATCTTTGAATGCACTGGATCTTGTACAAAGTAGAAATGCTTATAAATATTACATGCTGCTTGTGTCGTCCATTCAAGTTACATGTAGCCCACAAGTCCTCATTATATGTTTCAATTCTGTGGATAACTGTGTTCATGTGAATACAAGGTTGAAGCACATGAAAACATGAAAACTTGTTTTTTGCTTTTCGTTTTTGACACGGACAGAATTGATGCTCTTGATTACGTTTTCTATCTAAATGTCTTGGCGCACATTAGACACCTTGCTTGCCCATGATTGAATTATACATGGCATGTGCACTTCAAACGCTGGCGCTGGTGCAGTTTATCTAGGTCTTATTTGATACAGCAATTCATTAGCCTGTACTATAATTGGCGAAAGAGGAAAATAATTCTGTATTTGAGGACACCACCATTATTATGTGCATCAAGAAATTTTACAATATTGATGAAGTCTAGACTTCGATACCGAGCCAGACCTGAAATTTTAACCTTGATTGAGATATGGATTAAAACTTGATCCGCCTTGCTACTCAGGCCCTGCTCAACTTGGGGTTTCTATCACCTTCCGACAACTAATAACGTCTTAAATGATGCTATGATAATGAAACCAATGCAAATCAGAAGACATTCCCCCCTCTCTCCCCTATCATAGCCACATTCATCTTCTGATTTACCAACCAAAGCTAAAGTTTCCACAACAATTGACTTTCCTGTCCTCTTGAAGCTCCATCATATACATAGAACTTCTGATAGTAATCCATGCTTGAAATATTTGTAGAGCATATTAATTTTGAACCACTTCCATGCATTTATGGCATAAAATACCACCTAATTGACTACACGCCCCAAGTTATCAAACATGGCTAAGTCGTTTCACTTTAATAATTTGCGGCAGTGTAATTGAGCTCTTAATTCGTCAAACATTTTGCTGCTTTAGGGTAAAATGCGTCACAAGTGTTGGGTTGACAACAATTTTTATGGTCATAAATAAGTAAAACCCCAACTCATATGCCCCAAATTCCCATGACAGCGAATTTAATATCGTATCATTTGAAAGAAAAAAAAAAAGAAAAAGAAAAGAAGACTACACAAGGAGGCAAATGAAACGCCTCAAATATACATTTTCAAGTCATAAAATTAAATAGTATTTAAAATACAGGAGACCACATTATTTGTCAATTTCTCGTCAACGATTTATGAAACGAACCCAAGAATGGTAAACCAGCAAGATCTTAATGGGGTTCTAAATTCTCACTTGCCCCCCAAGGTTGGGAACTGCCCAGGATCTTCTATGGAAGGGGCTGCCATATTGCTCGTTGCATCTCTGCTGCCAAAGCCTCTTGAACCGCGACCACGCCCTCGGCCACGGCCTGGACCATAATACCTTTCCCCTTCAGCAGGTTTCAAGAACTCATTGATGCTGACAGACTTGGACCATCACAACAATTTTCAGATGTATTTCAGTATTTACCCCATAAAAATCATGCAACCTTAAACAGAACAAAAACAATAATCCTGTAGTTAAAGAGGAAGACGAAAATATCCAGAAATGTAATATTGCCAGCTTCAGATTTCATACTTTCTGACATTTCTCACAACCAAAATGGAATGGTATTATGATAAAGAAAGAGTACTACTAACACATAACTTGCACTAATTTCTAAATCAGCTATCTGCCTCCCTATAGGACCCCTGGAAGGTGGGAATGATACCATAAAAAATTACACTGAATTTCACAAATCAAAAAAATTGTGAACAAATCGCATCAAAATGCAAAGAGATGGGCAAAATTTTGCTGAAATATTGGTGCAACCCAAAACTACAAAATGGTATCCAAAGCAAGACAAAGGAAAAGGCAAACACTGCGGCAGGAACACATACAACTTGAGGAAAGAGCAGTACCTTTTTAGCCTTTTCATCCTTCTCCAAAGCCTCTTTCCGCTTATCCTTATCAGAACCCTTGACAATGAAAATTCAAAATTAAAAAAAAATAGTTTGATAGTGACTTCATGGCAATAATGGGCCTGCAAGAACTTCAAAGGATAATAATAGGTTTCATGAAATTGATGTGCAATTGAAAACCTAGAGGACCATAATATGCCTCACCAATTTAATAAATACATCATCACCCTTTTTGCTTGAAAGCTGTTGCATTGATTCAAATTCTCTAGTATCCACTTTTCTTTCCTCTGTCTTGAGTGACTGCAGGGCCTTCCTCTTTTCTTCCAATACCTTCTCATACTCTTCAAGAGTCATCTCCTAAATAGCAAGTACCATAGACCAAAGAATTATCATTTTGTAACAACTGATACTGATTAACATACAACCAAATAAAAGTTGGATATTTTTTTATTTCCCAACTTTGGTTGTGATCCTATACTCTGACCAGTAGGCAGACAATGTCTCATGAATTTGAACAATTAACATTCATAAACATGAATATGACCAAACTCTGGCTTCCAATAGTGAGCCACAACTAGACCATATCTTAGACAGCATGACAGCTTCACAGCAACAGTCCAGGACATGAAAAGATTTTCAAGAAACACTCACTCTAACTAAATAGCTGAAAATAAGAAAAAAATTGCTACTAGCAGAACCTTTAGCAGCCAAAGATTGTGAATAGAATATAGATAACAACATCCCACATGAAACATATGAAAACATTCACCTTATCCTCTGGTTCCTTTTCTTCAGGTTCATTAGCATGGCTCTCCTTATTTCTATCTGCTACTTCCTCCTCTCCCACGGGCTTCTCATCACCCAAATTCTTATCACCCTCATTGACAACTTCCTGAGTCACTCTAAAATAGCACAAGTAATAAATTGACATTCATTGGCACAGAAACAACAGTAACATATATGCATTGCAAGTTTACTGATGGAAGAGGAACTAGTCGTGGTGGGGTCAGCCTAGATGAGGGAAATGAGGATCTCAGCCATAGGATTAAAGCATAATGGACAATGTGGGGAACGCTCAAAATCTTTTGGGATCTCAAAAAAACTGAGAATGAAAAATTTTACAGGCCTGAAGGACTGGTTAGCAAAGAAAAAACTGGGTACATGATTAGTAATAGAAAAAACAGAATAAATTTAGGAATGGATTGGTCAAGGAAATGATACATTCATAGGAAGCTGGAAGTGACCAACATTTAGAATAAGTCAAGAGAAAGGAGATTGAGACAGTCTAACTAGTTATATCAACAACCAATAAACATACTTGTATAGAAGGTTATTGAGGCTGTAAAAAATAAGAGACCTAAGGGTAAAATTAAGATGATGCAGGGAAAAGCTGTTAACAAGTATTTAGTGAGCCCATAAATGATAAGAGATGAAACACAGCATATAGCCAACCTCAACTAGTTTAAGATTGAGACTTAATTGGGATCGCAGCAGAACACTTACTGAGCAAGCTCATCAATCTGAGTTCCCCAATTACCATGACCATCCCCCTCTCGATTGATTTCATTTCTGCACTTAAAAATAAGATAAATTAGATACACAGCCACAAGGTTCATAGAGATCAGGAGTCAATTATAAAATATCCACCCGCGTCCCGTCCCACTGTGCCATTCTAATTGACGACGAGGACGTTCTCCTCCAACTTCTCCATTGGTGAAACCACCACGACGACCACCACGGTAGCCACCACGAGGTCTACCATAGCTGTGCCTTTCAGAGGCCTTTCCACTCTCACCATCTTCTGGGGCACCTTGACCAGTGGGTGCTCCAGTATTGTTGGACAAATTATCATTGTTGGAGTCTCGATTATATCCACTACCCCGGCCACACCCATATCCCCGCCCACCACCACGACCTCCTCCAAGGCCAACTTCATTCTTTGCCTCCCTCACTATGGACATGAAAGAGAAAATTAGTGCAAAGAGCCAAGAAACAGACAACCATAGAAAATCAGGAAATAAGGATAGTTGGAGACAAAATAAAGCATAATTTTTACAGCAAATTAAGCCTAAAAACAGCAGTCTTAGGTCTTAGCAAATCCACTCCACTTTTTCATTATCCTGATCTTCCTAAAAATAGGCCAGCAGTAAAATACTCCAACTGGAACAAAACAAGCTTTATCATCTTTGCAAAAGAGGAAACTGAAACTGGAAGTATCAGTGCCACTTGCTTTCACTACTAACAGCTTTTATTTCAATAATGTTAACAATGACAACAGATACATAATTAACAAATTCTGAAATGTTATAAATTGCACCCAGCATCAAAGCTTTCAGTCAATAGCACAGCCTTTTCTAATAGATAGGTGCATCACTCACCACATAGGCAGTAAAATAATTTGAAGCAAATATCTAAGGGAAAACGACTCGGTTAGATAGAAGCAGTGAGTAGTCTTTCATCACATACATGAAAAGATACAAGAATAAAATATATTGATTACAGAAACAATCCATCCAACCAAAAGATACAATCATGTAAATATGTAAACAATTTCCCACTATCGTACGTGCAAATCCAAAAATCTGTACATCAAGACCAAAAAATATAGAAATAATAAAGCTGAAATCTTTCTACGCTATTACTGGAAGAAAATACTTCACTCAAATCCATCTTGCTCCACTCAAGCCAAAAAAAGAAATGAGGCTAAGAACAAATCTTTTCCCGTAAGCCAAAAAAAAAGGGGGATAAAGAAAAAGACAGAAAAGCAAGTCAAGTACAGCTCACCAGCCTGAGCAGGAGGAACAGGCTTGGAGGGGAGCTTAGGCGGTTGCTTAGCTTGAGGCTGAGACTGAGCCGCTTGCTTGGCTTGAGGCTGGGACTGAGCTTTTTTAGGCGCCGCAGCGAAGGCGGCGGCGACTTTCTGCTGCTGAGCTGCGATCAGCATCGACGGGTCCTCCGCGTCATCATCACCCAACAAATCGAAAGGGTTCATGGTCGCCATTTCCGATAAAATAACCAATTAACACAAAACCCACCCAAAATCTCAACGAATTGAGTTCGAAAGGCGACCAAGAAACCCTAACTTAACACAACGTCCATCGTTTATATATAAATATAAATCTGTAGAAAACAGCAAATTCAATAATTCAATAAGATTGGAAAGAGAAATAAGAAGGAAGAAGAGAGAAAGAAACCCTAGCCGCAAGACAAGAGAACAGAGAGAGTGAAAACCTATTCTGGAAGGGTCACAATTTATTGTTCTAGATGTTGGATGTTGACTGTGCTGTGCATCTTACAGCTCGTGTGGTGTGTGATTATAATATTGATATTTTTTACTCATATTCGAGACTTTTTGTTTCCATTTTAGTGCTTTTTTTTACTAATATTTACAAATATGCCATTTCAAGACGGCCACATGGAAACTGGCTATTATCACGAGGACGTGCTTTGGCTTTTTCTTTTGAAAAATAATTGCCCAATTTCTATAATTTTATTTAAATTCATTTGAATTCATGAGTTGTTGTTTAAATAGAAATGACAACGAGAGCTTAGAGTGGAGTTATCCGACTCTAATTCCGAATGCTATTCTGTTTGTCCGATTCTGCTTTAAATTTTTCAGAAAAAAATTTAATATTGAAAATATTTTTTATTTTAATTAATTAGTTATTATTAGGTAAAAAATATATTTTTTTAAACGAGTGTTATATATTTTTATTTTATTATTTTTTAATAAATATTAATTATATTAAAATATAAATATTAATAATTATTATATATATATATAATAATCGAGATGAGTAATATATATTATCTCTACTCATTTTCCATCGCAAAAAAATTAGGATCGGAAGAAAAAATTTAGAGAAAAAATTGTTTCAAATAGGGCAGAGTGGTTCTAAATTGTTATCTCTATATTTAAAGAATATTTAAAGTTATTGCTTTTATATATAATTACAAATTTTCAATTTATTTTTGAATTTTATAATTAAATTTTGATATAATAAAATTGATTTAATTAAAAAATTATCTTTTAAATTAAATATCTAAATTTATAAATAAAGTTTCATTATTTTTTGTGAAACTTATTTATATCAATGAGCTAATCGTATAAATAAATAAACTTATATATTATGAATTTATTTATACCATATACATAAATGTATAACTTAATTTTTAATTATAATTTTATTTGGTTTAAATAAAATAACCAAAATAAATAAGGACGGTGGAAGAAAATTAAAGTAATACTGTCACTAAGGGACCAAGGGGTGCAGTGGCTCCAGAAAATTTTGAAATTCTTATGGATAATTTCGTAAATTTGATATTTTTAAAGTAAAAAACTAATATATCCTTTTGTTTTTACAATAATATATATTCTTTTATTTTCTGCTGTATTTTTATATATATTGTAACATTATTTTGTAATATCAAAGTATATTATAATCTATATTATTATTTCTATTATAATTTAGTTTGATCATAAAAATAATATATTTTGACTAATAATTTGTATTTGTTAAAGTAACATATTTAAAAAAAATAGATTATAATTTTAAAAAAAGTTAGTAGAACTAGTTTTGTTTATAAACTAATAGAACTAATTTTTTTTATAAGCTAGTAGATTATAATTTTTTTTATCCTTATTTTTTATCATTTATAATAATAATATAATTACTAAAATATATAATTATTTAATATGTACATAATAATAATAATTATTATTATTATGTTATATGATAAAGATAAACGTATTTATTATATTGATATGAGATATTTAATATAATTTTTATATTATTTAATATGCATACATATTATATTATTCGTTTATATTATATATTTAAATAGATTTTATATAATATTTTTTTATTAATATAAATATATTTTTTTTGTCATTTTATATTTTTCAGCTGGTTTTATTAAACACTTTTAATTGAATTAGATAGATTATTAGCTATTAGATTATCAACCAGTTTTACCAAATAAAACATGTTTTGTTATCAAATACTCATAAAAAATAAATGTTTATGAGTTTTAAAATAAATTTTTTATATTTACATTTTTATTGTATTTGTTTTAATTTATTTGACTATCAATTGTTATGTCAATAATTAAATAGTAGAAATTTATTGTTTTGTCTAAAATAAGAGAAAGTAAAAATTATCTATTTTAATTTATTTTTTATTCATATGACTATTTGATTATTTATTATGTGAAGAAATATAATGTATAATTTTATTGTAGTTAATGTGTAATTATTGTTCTAAATTACTTTTGTGTATGATTTTTAATTTATTATTAATGTAATTATGTTAAGTTAATAATTTTTGAAGGTTAAAATGAAATAGAGTTAATATATTGATTTTATTGATATTATTACTAATTTATAAATTTTTTGTTTAGAATTCATGTATATTAGTTTATTTTATATTTTTTAATTAGATTTCTGAGTAAAATTTATGGTTATGTCACTCTATACGGTATTAACTATTAGAATTGTAATAATAAAACTATGTAATATATATATATATATATATATATATATATATATATATATATATATATATATATATATATATATATATATATATATACACATAAGAATGTGAGATATAAATTATATTTATCAGGAAAAAAAGGATATAAAATATAAAAATGTTGGAAAAGGAGAACATTGCCTACTTGCACCGGATGACGTTGCAGCGACGCACGATCCACCTCCCCTTCAAAGTCCTCCAGTATTCTCTCTCTGTCTCTCTATTTATCTTTCTTTTTTGTACCTAAAAGTTTTAAAAGGTTGGATAAAAATGGCCGAAGAAGAAGTGCTTATCGAAGTGGACGCGGTGCAATCGGTTTACGGATACGATTGCGTGGTTCTTGATTCATTTCCTCCCCACCTTCACGTCTACATCAAGCCAAGAACTGCCGATATCTCTTCGGAACAGGTCCATCTCTTCCTGATTTGATTTTTAATGCCTAGGGTTTGGACTATGGTATGTAATTTTCCTGCGAGCCTTTCTGGATCATCCTGCGACTGGATGTTTTACTGATTCCTAATTCAATTACACTTTTTTGCGAGCCTATCCATAATTATGGAAGTTGCGCACAAAATTGGATTTTATTTACACCTGATTTAGCAACAAAGATATACAAAAATTTTGTTGCCGAATTAATTATAATGTGCTTGGACAAGCTCGCTTGGTCATGTTTACCGACTGTTTAGCATATGATATCTCACAATCATGTATCCGGCAGTTTAATTTCATAGCAGGTGAGAGGTATTTTTCATACGACATGTGAATTGACATTCCGAACAAGCTATTTATAGCATACTTACCGTGATGGTATATATGTTGTCCAAGTATTCTTGGGTTCGCATCCTTTCTTATCATGTCATTGTGTTCGTGTATAACCTGACCATTAATTTTTCCTGCAGTTTGTAGAAGCCATTATTGGGATACGAGCAGGTTCCAAGGTATTCGACAGCACTCACAATAGACCAGTGCAACTCATATATGTGTTTAGTATCTAATGAATTTGAAATAAATAGGTCTTGAATTCTCCGTGGCAAATGTATTGTTTTGTTAAGGTTGATTACTGTTGAATAATATCTTGACAAAGCAATCTAATTATTGTCTAATTGCTCATGGTAGTATCCGGAGGAACCACCCCGTATTGATCTTATAGAATCCAAGGGTCTTGATAAACGAAGGCAAAAGCATCTAGTAGCTAGCGTACAAGACAAAGCATGTGAACTGTCCTCATGTTTGATGCTTGTGGCACTTTGCGAGGTAATTGCTGTGATATTCACGTGGCATGTGTGCTTGTTATAGTTAGCATTGGTATTGTCGCTTCATGACATCAGCCATTTGACCTAATACTCTATGAACCATGCAAAGCCTCATGGTTTAGGGGGATGTTCATTGTTATATATAGAGCTCTCTTCAAGTGTATGGTGTTTCTGTGAAGTATATATCTGTGGTTATCTACATAAAGTTTGGGGCTGTTATATCTTCCTATGCTAGGACTATTGGGTTGATGTAATCATTTGCTTCCTGTTATTGTTTTTCCTTATAATAAATTATATTTTGTCTTATGTCATAAATAACAATGAAATTGCCTCTCTAATGATTAATGTTATGCTCAGATGTAGGAACTGATTTCACATTCTGTATTTTATATAATGATATTAGTAATATTAAAATGTTTTCAATGTTTCTCCCGGTGCGAACACATGCCATTGTGTGTCATTTTGTGGGGTTTTCGTACGTAACTGGAAAGATTGATTAAGATATATTTCAGGAAGCAGTGGAGAAGCTTTCTGCTATGAATCACCCTGATGGCAATTGTCCATTGTGTTTGTATCCTTTGGTCCTAGAAGATGAACAAAATGAAAAATTGCCATTTATGAAGCTGATGTCTTGTTTCCATTGCTTTCATAGGTAGAGTTATTTTCTTTTGTATTAGCTGACATTAGTTATGTTTGGTGATTCCTTTTCTCCCCCTTCTTCATTTTCTCTGTCAAAATTGTGGAAGCGAATATATTGTTTTCCTTATATTTTTTTCCTCTCTTTCCAAATTATGGCAGTGAATGCATTATAAGGTGGTGGAATTGGCTTCAAAAAGAGAAAGAAAGCACCACTAACACCTCATCTACCAGAACTCTTCATTCCATCAGAGACAGGGAAAATCAGAATGGTACGTTTGGGTCAGAATTTAAGGTGGGCAAGTAGTATCCATATGCTTAACTAGAAGTTTGTTTGGACAATTTAGTAGCATTAAAGCATTTATGCCACCGTAAGCGATCATATTTATTTTATGCAAGATGTGTGGTTGTCATTGAGGTGAAATACAAACTAAACAATAAGATATAAGACTGTACTGTATTCTATGTCTAATATTGGTGCTATAATTTGACTTCTGGTCTCCAAAGCTACTTAAAACATGATTAAAATATTGGAATGCTTGTTACTTTCTTAATTTGTGGCTTCAAAAAGATTGTAGGACCCTATTGATTGTATCATTTCTGAGTCCTGCCGTAGTTTCTCAAGAGATGCTCTTTGATAGTTTTTTGCCATGCATGAACTTGTGGACTGCTGCTAGATATGTCTGGCCAAAAAGAAAAAGAAAAAACAGTTTCATTTTATGCTCAGTAAAGTTCTGACTGGTACTCCAGAAAATATTGTGTGTTTCCAATTATTTTTTAGAATTGTGAAGGTACATTTTCATTGCTGGTTGTACTTACAATGGTATTATTCATATAAAATGTTTGGGTTCTGCTGGATGAACATTCAACATCCTTTCTATTAGAATTTTTCTTTTTGTTATTCAGCTCATTGTGAGTTTGTTGTGCTGCCTCATCGATAGGAATTTTTATAATTTTATGTGATGAGGCATTTTGCTCTCTGTTTCTCAATTTTGTGCAATTATGCTCATATTTCGTTCGACAAGTTTCTTGCATATGCCTTATTTTGTCCCCCCACCATGATATTATGGCATTTTCACCACTATATACTCCTAGCTATTCTATTTTTTGTGTAGAAGACTTTGGTCATTTTTTTCCCTCTATTGACATTGGTTTATTGCAATTTACGTGTTGCTAGTCATGCATGGTGTAATGGAAGAAAGTATGATGAACTGTCCAGTTTGCCGTAAGGTTTTTCATACAAAGGATTTTGAACATGTTCTTGGCTTGGTTGGATTGCACTCCACTGACTCGGTATGCCATCTATAATCATTGATATTATTTTTTTTGGACTTTGTTTACTTTTGTTAAATTTTGCATTGGCAACAGTGGTTTCCATGATAAGGTTTTTCCAACATGGATGTTGAAATCTGCTCAATCCCCAAAATTGGGGCCGAAAGAGCTCAGTAGTGCTACGTAGTACAAACTAATTGAGCTTTGGGCTTCCCCAACATGATTTGAAATCTGATCAATCCTAAAAATTGGGTTAGGAAGAGCTCAGTAGTGCTACTTAGTACTGGTAATTGAGTCTTTCTTCTCACAAGTCCATTGTTGATATTTCTATTTGATGGATCTCAGAGTTCATTAATCATCATTCACTGACATTAGCGGCGATGTTGAAGCTGAAAATATTCTGAATCACAGAAGGGAAGGATAAGAAAACTAGTTAGTTGGAATTTTGGAGTATGATGAATGGTATGTGAGGATTGTCTGCAAATTTTGACTCCCTTGGTCTTGTCTTCTCTTGCTCGTATTGTCTACTCCCAAAAATTAGCTTTGGAATATAACTGGTTGATGGCAAATGTGGTTTTGTAAATGCTCAAGTTACAAGGTCCATTAATATGTGAAAGGGGAGGTAGCCAGGGAAGATAACAGTAAACATCCAGAATGGGGCTATGATCCCTATGGGACAGCATGGGATACAAGATCGTGAATTAAGCTTTGATTTGAAAATTTGATTCATGCACAACTTTTTGGCTAATAATATCTGTACTTTTTTCTTCTTCATCTTCTTCTTAGTTTGCATTTTTTTTGCTGATTTTCTTGATCTCAGAGATCCGCAAGAACAGAAGCTGATGATGAGGAACCACTAATGTCTGATTTTGAGAACATTAGAAGACAGAAGTTTGAGACTACATTGAAACTACAGCAAGAAAACGGTGGCCTAATTGAACCCAAAAAGAATCTAGTTGTGTTGCCTGGCATGTATCTTCCTCAATCAGGCACATTGCCTACCCAGACACTCAACAAAGTAACCACTCAAGAACAAAAAGGGGACTCAACAGTCTGCGTTGAAATAAATTCTGGGGGCTCTTCTAATAGACCTAGCTCCAGTGAGCACCAGAGTTCGGTCGGGCGAAAGCATAGAGAACAAAATTTGAGAAAACCAGTCAGGCACTGGGTCAGAAAAGAGAATGGAGCTTCATAGTAGGTAATAATGGTACACAGAGTCTTCAAGTTTAGTTATTTGTTTAAATGACAAAATTAACAGTTGTGAGGAAATTTGACAATTCAAGTGCAATTATAGGGGAGAGCTGCGACAAGCTTTGTGGTGGAGTCATACTCTTATTCTAATATATGCTTTTTCATCTCTTTTGTTTCATTCCCCCATCTTCGGAAATGTGCCTAATGACTTTGGATTTTTAGATATGACCACTCAATGCTCTTTATACAAATGCGATTGTAGTCCCAGAATGACAGAAATGGATAATATTGATGAAATAAAGGAGCACAGGCGAAAAAGATATATTCCTCATTTGTTAAAGCCTTATAGGAATTTTTGATTTGATTATAATTTCAGGGGATGTACGTGGTTAGTCCAAAGAAGCTTTTTTTAAAAAAAAAAATTATTTTTAAATTCTGCGTTTTGAATCATATGGATGATAAGCCTCAAGTCGAAGATGTATAATTGTGACCTAGTATTGGAAGAGGAAAAAGAAAAGGGGCCTGGATTTGGCCCTGCTCTATTTTATTTAAAATGTTCATAATTATATGACAATCCCGGTCGATATAAAAAAGATGTAAAAATTTTAGTTGCTCTTCAACCGGCCGAAGGAGTAGTGTTGTAGCATTCTTTCCATTAAGAGCATTGATGCAATAACAGGTGTTAAGAATTGCGCATCTTTGGGCACTTCAACTTATTTTCTTTCGTTTATTGAACTCTATATTTCTATTGTTGCACCTTCGAATTTTTTATTTTATTTTCATATTACATTATCACAGAGAGTGAGCACTTTGAGTTCGATAGTTTCTTGTTTAGCAACTGACGTCCTCAAAATTGCTGAGCAATTAGTTAAGTGAATTAATTAAGTAGCTTATTTGGCGTTCAATCCTCATTTAAGGAAAGTAAAACATAAGGTTCTTGGACATGTACGGCCTCCTGGTTCCACATTAGCCGACAAGATTACTATCTCAAGTTGTTTGAAAAAAATTTCTGTGATGAATAAATTCTAATTTAATATAATTTTTTTCCCTTTTTATCTGGAAACTTCATGTTAGGCTGACTTTCAAATATACTGATTTTTTGGCACACAATTTTCTCACTAGTACTCATGTTCATGATGATCTTTCATCTGATATCCGAAATTAGCTATTAAATAATGTTTTTGGGATTTTTTATGCTTTTGAAGGCAAACCCAACACAAGCTTGGTCCTTCAAAACAAATAGAAGAATGATTGTCTACTCTAGCCCAAGGGAAGATCTATTAACACCCTTCATGACAAAATATATATATATATATATATATATATATATATATATATATATATATATATATATATATATTTGGCTTTGAGAATTAGATTTTTATACATAATATCCATTTTCTTAGTTGGACAATAACACTTTGTGGGGGATTCGTGGCTCTATCAGTAATGTGTTAGCTGGATGCAATGTCCCGGTCTTTTGATCGTCTCATAAATAATTTGGAAATTTGTCTCTTTATTATCCTAATAATCTAATTAAGAAGAATCTACCGTTAACATCTTAAACGATGATCATCTTCTTAAAATAATGGTAAACCTTTCCATTAACAATAATACCCACTTGAACATAAGGGGTATAAGGTTGCCCTCATGGATTGTATATGCAAGTCCATTTATTGCTTATTGATTCCACACAACATTATTGATCGACAACATCCTAGTTAATTTGACCTTAAGAAAAAAAAAAAAAAAAGGAATTGGACAGGAGTCCTGCCTACTAGGATAAGAGCCATAGCCCTAAGGTATACTTTTAAGTAGATTTAGATAAGACATCATATATCTTAACTATGTAATCGCCTCCTCTATTGACTCATCCAGATTTAATATTGATAACTATGCCTATCTAAGCATATTATATTTTAGGAATAAATTGAATATTCCTATTATATAATAATAATGACGTAATATAAATTATTTCCCATTAGATATTTATATCTAATTTAAATATCAGAGGAGCAATAGTTATATTTTTCTTATTATATTTTTTCTTCCATATAGTCTTATTTTTTCTCATTAAAAATGTGAATACATATTACTTAAAAAATAAAAAAATAATATGAAAAGGGCATTTTTTTAATTTTTATTTTTCAAATCATTCCCTTCTGACATATATGGAGTTGAGCTCTAGCTCGCCTACGAAGAAACCTTCGTCAAATATGATATTATTATTGTCACATACAAATATACACTAGACTTCTAGACCTCCAACTCGAAAGTTTAATCGGGAAAGTACCGATTGGCATTTCCAGATTCGTTGCAATTTTTGGTTGTATTGTGACATCCTCACTAAATTTAAATTATATATATATATATATATATATAGCAATTGGATTCTCATCTGGAACTCCTATCCAAACTCATCTTGATTATAACTATTTTTTTTTTATCATTTATATGTCTTGCTCAGAAACTCGTCTCAAATTCGAAATCTCATCTGGTAGAGACGAGATGTATATGTCCTGCCCTATTTCTCTTTTTGAATCTGCCCTAAAATATATATATATATATATATATATATATATATATATATATATATATATACTTTTAAAAAATTAATATTTACTTTTTGATATTTAATCTATTGTATCAGTATTCTATAAAAACTTAAAAATTGTACTATCAACCACTTCTGTTTTATTTTCGTCAAATTATACAGTTACTTTTAATATTCTTTTTTATTCAGATTATACTAGTATAATAGATCAAAAATCAATAAAAAAAATAGTATTTTTTTTGCAATTTCTTTACTACCTAATATTTTTCTAACAAAAAATATAACGAAATGATATATTAGTAAAATATAATAAAATAAATAAAGCCGATTGTATAATTTTTTAATCTTAGAAGATACTAATATAATTGATCAAATTTTATATAATAAATAATAATTTTCTTTATAATACTTATTATAAAATAAAAAAAATATTTTTTATTTTTTAAAAATTATGTAATTAACTAAAGTAATAAAAACAAAAATATTTTTAGAATTAAAATAAAATAATAAAATCGATGATCGGGTTAGAATAGAAAATCTCCAATGTGGAGATTGAAACCAATAATTTTTTTGAATGAAAAAATACAGTAGAATCAGAAAACGGAGTAAATTTTTTAGAAATAGAAACAAAAATAGTAAAATCTGTTCTGAATCGGTATCGTTAACACTGCTATAATATTATATTTTTCATGGATTCTTAAAGAAAATGCTAGCAACAGATGGGTATGATTCATAAATTAAAGAAGCACTTGCAAAGCTCCACCTAGGCAATGAACCATCTTGGCCAATCCCAATAAAAAGTTTGAAAAAGTGACCCTAATTAATAAATCATCCTAGGCGTAACTCATCCAAACAAACTCACCAATCATGCAATGCAATTGAAAGCACTTTGAGACACCCATTAAGCCCTTTTATTTTGATCATTTCATCTTTATTTCTTTTTTAAAAAAAAAAAACTGTTTTCAGCTATATTTCTTATTGTTTTTTCTATTGGTTCTTTTTGCCTATTAATATTTGGTCCGACCCACAAAATTGAGCTCCGTTTCCATTGCAAATTACAGTTCTTTACATTTCCAAGATTATAATGGAATTAATTTATAATATATTCTGATTTAATGTATCTTATTATTAATAAATATTTTCTACATCCAATAAAAATAAGTTTATTCCTATTTTCATGCGACTAAGGAAGTTTAATTAATATAATTGAACGTACAGAACTATAAAATAGAGACATATTAAGAAAATTAACAAATTAAAATAGAATTGAATTCTATAAAGTTGAAACCAACTCAATATTTAGGCCTAAAGTCAGTATGAGTATCTTGTTCCTTGGACTTAGAAATATTTTGTTGAAGATGTTAATTATTTCATAAAATATTCGAGTTTCTATGCCGACAAATCTTTTATTATTATTATTATTATTATTATTGTATTGGTGGTACCGACAAACCTTCGTGTTGTAAATTAAAGCCTTTTTGTTATGATCTATGAATACAAAAAAGTGAATCCTTTTCCAGTTTGATAAGGGAGTTCTGTCTTCATTTCATAAATTAACCATCTAATATCGATCCCTTTTAGGTTATGTCAATAACTGGAGAAAAATAAAGAAAAACATTAAAAATTAATCATGTGGTGATTTTTTTTTTAATTGGATTCGATTTTTTACTAAATTCGTATTTTGTATATATCTCTGCTTAATTTGGCACATTTGTTCATTTTTTCCCCCAGTGAAAATTGGCTTGATGCTCATTTATCATTAATTATCAAATTTATAAATATGTTGTGAGTCAAGTTAAAAAAAATTAATTTTTAACATTATTTATGTTAAAAAAGTTGAAAAGTTAGCAGTTGAAATAAATAAAAAAAGGGTTATATGTTATATATCTTACAAATTAATCACATATCATTTCTTAAGTTAATGGCATAAAGATTATTTTCGATATTAGGTAATAACGAATATAAATATTATGAAATAAAGAAAGTTTTATTTTGTATTTATAAAATAAAAATTAATTTTATATATTATATAATGAATATAAAAAATACATATAATAGACAAAAATAAACAAATTAATTAGTCGACATCAAAATGGAATAATAGCCCACCCCAATTCAACAGGCACGAAAGATAATATTGTTCCACATAAGGAAACTAGTTGATAATTTGACTTTGAAAGTGAAGTAACACGACAAATCGTCCTACCCGCAAGAAAAAGGAATGCAGGCATGCAAACCACAACTAGGCTGGAAAAAGCAAAAAATAAAAAATCGAAAAGAAAAGATTTAGGCTTTCGGCTCAATTGCGATTTAAAAAAAATTGGTGGTTTTTTAATTAATCTGTCTACAGTTTTTTTCCTTAAATTAATTAATTTATGTAATGTTTTCTATTTGAACTCCATAAAAATTCTATTTTACTTCCAAATTTTTTTTATGCATTGTTTTAATCCAACATCTAATTAATATTATATATTTATATTTCTGTAGAACGAAACTTATAATGAACTCGAAAAATTACTCATGGACCGGATAACTAGTCCATAACCACCTATATCCATAACCCTTTATCTCAATAATTTTAGTTTGTAATTTCTACAAATTAATATTTCAAAATCGGCTTGATAAATAAATTTATAAATTAAAATAATGATAACTCACAATGTATAGAAAAAGTATTTTTAAAAAAAAAAAAATTATACATTATTACTTGTTTGGAGAATATATCGATTATAATGAATATTTAAATTATTATATAAGTGAAGTTTATTACATAATGTTATATTAAGAACAGATTGTAGGCTAAAAATAAAAAATAAAAAATTTACTTGATCACTTCCATTCTCTCTATTTCTTAAATTCACACGTGATGCCGTATGCTGATGACTCCAATATTCTTCATATCTCTCTATCATTAGGACCAAGTGAATTATCAATTGCCATGCCTACTGTTTTTTTTCCCTATTTTCAGTGGTCACATAGTTGTGTCCTTTTTCTCTTTTTTTTTTTTAATTTTTTTTTAAAAACAAAAGAAATAATTATCTAGTATTGGCATAACACTTTGTTTTGAGAATGATATATGTGTACTTCTATATAATTTCAATAAATTTAATAAACAAAAGGCCAACCCAATTATGTATATGGTGCGTGTATGCAATTAATGCTTAAATTGCAATCGTAAAAGTATTTATCGAATATTATTGTGGTTTAAACATATCTCTGAATTGTTGGAAAAAGTTTTAATGGTCTCTGAATTTTTAGATAAATCTGTTTGATACCTCATGTTAATTAAAATCCCATTGTATCTAAAAACTCCATTGCTAAATGAATTGCTTGCTAGGGGTAAACGTAAATCTATGGATATTACTGATTCCATATATATAATCTAATTGTCATCAAAATTAATTCACAGTAAATAAATTTGACTTATCCACTCAAACATCAATTTTCTTTTCGAAATCGACAACACTTAATTTATTTCATTATGCAGCAATAAATAGAGTGCACCCTAGCTAGCTACCACATGAAGCTCCAGAAAGATGTATAACATATATATATATATATATATATTAATGAATTATTTGGTGTTATAGATGTTGAATTAATGGTTGAGAAGCACTTGCCCATATTGCAAATTTAGTTGGTGATGGCACTTTTTTATAGGCTGATGCCTCCTCAACGTCTGATGTTTCATCTCCATACATATATATAAATATATATTCAATTTTAAATATCCATAGTAGTCCAGTTGTGCCTTTTAATAATGAAAAGTCAGAACAGATGTGGGCACTTCGACAAAAGGCCATAAAAAGCAAGAGTTAAATTCAATGTTTTAAAAATCATATTCCATAATTAAATATTATTTACTTGGATAAGGTGCATCATGAATTTATGATCGATTCAATCTAATGATTCATTATGATTACATTGGTGTATGACAAGTCAAATTGGATTTTTTTTTTATAAAAAAATATCATTTGTATTGATATATAATTTAACCGGTTCAACAATTATGAATTTTATTAATTTATAGATTTTGAAAGCCCATATATATATATATATATATATATATATATATATAGAGAGAGAGAGAGAGAGAGTTGTAACCTTTTAATGAATTCTTGGAACGATGTTATTTTAAGAGTGCCAATTTTTCAATAAATCGAGAGAATCAATACCCGATTTTTAATTAACTCAGTTCAATCCATCCGATCCGATTTAAAAAACAGTACTTGAATCTAAGCGATCAAAATGTCTCTTCCGCAATAGTGTGATTGCCTTAGATGGGGAACATATATTGCCAATCACTTAGCAGCTGGATCTGTTCCTGGAACCCAGAAAAAAATTTATTTTATTTTATTTTATTAAAAAAGGAGATTGCAAATTGGTTATTGAAATTGGTTCAATAATTTTCAGTTTTAACGGTATTGAACCCCCCACATAAAGAAGAAAAAAAAGAAGTGGGCCTTATTGCATATATAGTACATAATTTTTGTCCCTATTCCCCAAGATATTTATAATTTGTCCCACCAGTACTATAATTAATATCAGGCAATAATAATAATAATAATAATATTTATGTCGATTGCTAGAAGATCATAGATTTGTTTTCTTAGATCACATTCTTTTATTATTTGTAGAAAAAGAAAAGTGCCTAAGTTGTCACAAATGCATTTTCATACTCCCAACTCTGCCGTCAATTGTATCTTTAACATTTTATATCATATTTCAATTGTAAGTGACAGTATCCCTCAAATTGTGCTGATAAAAGGGGTCTCTAAAACTGAAATGTCAATATCTGGTTAAATTTATAAGTATAGATTTTTTTAAAAAAAAAAAATTAGATCAAGTTTTTATAGATAAATTTAATTGTATATTTTTTTCATATATAAAAAATTATAATTATTTTATATTCATAACAAAATATAATTAAATTGACCTATGAAAAACTCAGTATAATTGTTGGTTACAATGTTTTTGTTTTTTTTTCCCTTTCAGCTAATTACGGACACTGACTGATTGGTAAGCATAATTCACCATCATTCACTATGCGAATTCGTAGGATATTTTCTGTAACATACCATGCTGGAAAAGTGATGAAGGAAGTATATCTTTTTCAGAAACCAAATTTCTCAAAGTGTGCCCCCACCCCAAATTTCAAAAATATCTATGGCTTAAGAAAATGAACGAATTTAGCTTATCTATTCTCAAGAGGACCTTCGATTTTTATGTAATATATTTCCCATAAATATTTAAGTACGTATCATATGGGGACTACTGCATTTCCTTAGTGTTTGATTCTCAATTGACCTTTTGAATCTCAATTGTATTTTATTGAGTCTTTAAATAATTATTGCAGTATATATTGAGTTCAATTTTGACAGATGGAATAAAATAAAATTTTTATATATTCACACATATTAATCCTTGAGGCTTGAACTATATATCATTTTATTATTATTATTATTATTATTATTATTATTTGCATTTTTCAATTTCAGATTCCAATGTGAACTAAAATTAATACTTAGAGACTCAATAGAGTAAAACAGAAATTCAGTGACTCAAATAGTCGCATTATAGTTGAGAGAACTAAAGATGTTCTTTGCCTATTTAAATTCTACTTCTTCACTTTCAAAAAATTATTACACAATAAACTTTTAAATTCTCATTATTTTTCATCAAATTTTGAACTTGTAAAGTTATAATTTTACACTTTTAAAAAAAATCAAATACTAGTAAATTTCTAAATTCATAACATTTGTAGTAAAATTTTACCACGTAATCTTGCACTTTAAAAAAAAAAATTATATAAGTTGAATCTAGACATATTAACTGAACTATGTGCGATGCAAGAAACATATATATATTATTGCTCAAACTACATATGCACCAAAAAGTGTAATAAATGACAATAAAAATGGACGGTACATTTTTTGTTAAAAACGAAGGAAAACCAATTAATAATTAGTTGACAAAATATTTGGTAGTGGGATTAATCTTAACCATCTATTTGTTGAGTGATAATTAATCTTGACAATCCATTTGGTAAGTAGGACGATATGTGGAAAATAATCTCAACCATCCATTAAAATATGTGAGAATTAATCTTGATTGTCCATTGAAGAGGTGGAGACTTATATATAGTCTTAGAAATTCATTTGTAAGACATCACATCCAAAAACCAATCCAAATGAGAGATTTTTCGTGAATTATAAAATTTGGTCGACAATACCAATTTATCCACATAGGTATTCTAATACATGGTAGTTCGTAGGGATAATGAGAAACGATCCAGAGAAAGTCATATTCGAGTAGGAACGATGGCCGCATATGAAGGAAATATGAAAATTGAAAAAGTTTGATGATATAGACTTTGGCTTTTAGAAAATACAAATAGAGAATTATTTATATCAAAGAAATCTATATCAACCTCTCACAAGGAAGAAACCAAAGGCTATGAAGGGAGAAGACTGAAATCTTCTCGACAGATAAGCTCTCAGAGTTATCCGATTAACATTATTCCAAAATGTTGCTTTTAACATGGCAAAAAAAAGACTACAACGAGTCTTATAACGACTCTCTCTAGTATATATGAGAAGCCATTGGCTTCAAACAAAGTAAACCTAATGAGGCATTTGTTAAATTTGCGAATGATGGAATACACATCAGTAGCTCAACATCTCAATGAACTCAACACAGTCACAACCCAATTGAGTTCAGTTGGAATTGAATTCAATGAAGAAGTACGAGCATTGATACTTTTATCTTTTCTACCAGAAAGCTGAAATGCTATTGTCACGGCTGTGAGTAGCTCGTCGAGAAACACTAAGTTGAAATTTGATGATAATCGTGATCTAGTTCTTAGCGAAGAGATCCGACGAAGAAAGTCGGGTGAATCATCAACCTCTTCAGTTTTACATACAAAGTCAAGAGGAATAAATTCAACCAGAGAAAATGGACGTGACAGATTAAACTACCGAGATAAATCAAAAGATGAGAGGTCCAAATCCAGAAATTTCAGTAATTCCTATAGCTTGAAAACTGTCGAATATTGAAATTGTGGAAAGTCTCGGCACTACAAAAATCAGTGCAATAGTACATCGAAGGACCAGAAAGTAAAGATAGAGGCAAATATTACTTCCACCTCATGAGGTGATGACGCGTTGATATGCTTTTTAAAGAGGAATGAGGAGTCTTGGGTGTTAGACTTTGGAGTATCGTTCCATGCTACTTCACAGAAAGAATTATTCGAGAGGTATGTCTCTGAAAATCTTAGAAAGCTATATCTTGGTGATGATCAACCTTGTGCTATTATGGGTAAATGTGTAGTGAAAATTAAGTTGAACATGTTTGTTTCAGAACTAAAAGATGTCAGATATATTTTCAACTTGAGAAATAACTTAATCTCAGTAGGGGCAATTGGCTAGTGAAAGCTACATTACAATCTTCTATGGTGATGATTGAAATATTTCAAAGAGCGCAATGATGGTTGCTCAAGGTAAAAAAAGTGAGACTATTTACATAATAGCAGAAGTATGTTGTTCAATTATAGTTGTAGTTGATAATAAAAATCTTAACCTATAGCACCGGAGACTAGGTATGAATGAAAAGGGGATGAAAATTATGCATTTAAAGGGAAAACTTTTAGGTCTACAATCAGTAGAGATAAACACGTGTGAAAATTGCATACTTGAAAAACAGAAAATTGTTAGCTTTCAGACAAGTGGCAAAATCCCAAAGAAAGAAAGGCAATATCTCATTCATCCATTGATAAAAAATACTACTTCATGATTTCCATTGATGATCACTTTTGGAAAGTAGAGTTTACTTTCTAAAACATTAGTCTGAAGTGTTTGAATGAGACAAGGCTGAAGATCAAAAAGCTCAGAACTGACAATGGTGGTGAATATAAAGATGTTAGATTCAAAAAGTTTTGCTATGAGTATGGTATTAGAATGGAGAGAATTGTGTCAGACACACCTCAACACAATGGTGTAGCTGAGCGTATGAACCGAATGTTAACAAAATGAGCCAAAAGCATTCGTATACAGTCAGATCTATTGAAGCAGTTATGGGTAAAAGAGTCTATACAACAACATACTTAATCAATGGAAGACCATCAGTTCCATTGGAGCACATAATACCAGAGGAGGTATAGAGCCAAAACGAGATAAAACTATCACATCTAAAAGGTTTTGGTTGTGTAACATATGTACATATTAGTGATCAAGGAAGGAACAAGCTTGATCCCAAAATCCAAAAAATGCATTTTTATCAGTTATGGTGAGATAAGTTTGGCTACCATATTTGGGATGACGAAAACAAAAAAGTCATCCATAACAGAAATAAAATTTTTGACAAAAGGATGATGTACAAAGACATACATAAAACAGTTGTCAGCAACTCAGAACAGAGCGAGTCAGTATTTGCAGATGCAGATGATGTTTCATATAGTTTTGTGACAAGATTGATTGTAGTAAGTTCTAAGCCAAAGAAACTTATTGGACAAAGCAGTGTGTAACAGTCCAACACATCACAACCTCCTACTCTAGCTCCTATATTAAGAAAGTCTTCTCAGCCTCATGTGTTGAACTAGAGATACATGAACTATCTCTTATTGACTGATGGAGGAAAGCCTGAATATTATTATGAAGCTTATCAAACTAGAGATGCTAGTAAGTGGGAGTTTTCCATGAAAGACGATATGAATTCTCTGATCTCCAACCATACATGGGAACTAGTTGAGTTACCCATGGAAAAGGAGACATTTTATAATAAATTGGTGTATCGGGTAAAAAAAGAGCATGATGGTTGCAATAGATACAAAATCTAACTAGTTGTAAAAAGATTCTAGTAGAAGGAAGAAGTTTACTACATTGACATTTTTGCTCTTGTTGTGAAACTCAATACCATCAGAACAATATTGAGTATTGTGGCTATTCAAGATCTTCACCTTGAACAGTTGGATGTAAATACCACATTTCTTCACAGAGACTTAAATGAGGAGATATACATGTGTCAACCAAAAGGTTTCTCATAAAAAGGGAAAGAGAACATTGTATGCAAACTTAAGAAGAATTTGTATGGTTTGAAACAAGCCCCAAGACAGTGTTACAAAAAGTTCGACGACTTTATGGACAAGAAAGGTTTTCAGAAGTGCAACACTGACCACTATTGCTACTTTAAAAGATGTAAGTCAAGTTATATAATTTTACTACTTTATGTCGATGATATGTTATTAGTAGGTTCAAATATGGATTATATCATAAAGTTGAAGCAACAATTGTCAAAAGAGTTTGACATAAAAGACTTGGGTCCAACAAAAAAAAATTTTGGAATGCAAATCACAAGAGATAAGCAAAGATGGTTCTTGCAGTTATCTCAGACATAGTATATTGACCGTGTTTTGTAGAGATTCGACATGGGCAATGCCAAACCAATTTGCACACCTTTGGCCAACCACTTTCGCCTATCCAAGAATCAGTCCCCTCAAATGGAGGAAGAGAGAGAATTCATGACTAAGGTTTGTTATGTCTCAGCTATTGGGAGTTTGATGTATGCTATGATCTGTACGAGACCAGACATTGGTCATGCAGTGGGAGTTATTAGCAGATTTATGTCAAATTTAGGGAAGCCTCATTGGAAAACACTCAAGTGAATTTTGAGGTATATATGAGGCATCGCAAAGAAGTGTTTGTACTTTCGTAAAGGAGAATTAAAAGTATAAACCTACGTAGACGCAAACTTTGGAGGTGAAATCTATCATTGAAGAAGCACTACCGGTTACATATTCACGGTTGGAACTATAACTATTAGTTAGATGTCACAGATACTGAAAATTGTCACTCTATCTACTACAGAAGCTAAGTATGTAGCAGTTACTAAAGCTAATAAAGAGATGATATGACTTTAAAATTCGTTAACTGAGTTGAGATTCAAACAAGAGAAAAATATTTTGTATAGTAATAGTCATAATGTAATACACTTGACAAAAAAATTCAGCATTTCATTCCAAAACTAAATATGTTGGGTTTCATTGACAAACTGAAGTTATGTTCAACTTCAGTTGGTCTACTAAAATAATAAGACCAGAAAAGTTGTATTGATTGAGGTGTGAAACATATTGAAATCAATTTTCAAATGGAAGATTGTTGGTCAAACTACATATGCAACAAAAGGTGCAATAAATAACAATAAAGATGGATGATACATCTTTTATTGAAAAATAATAAAAACCAATTAATAATTAGTTGGCAAAATATTTGGTAGGTGGAGATTAATTTTAACTATCCATTTGGTGGGTGGGGATTAATCTTGACCATATATTTGGTAGGTAAAACTGCAGGTGGAAAATAATTTCAATCATCTATTAAAGTAGGTGACAATTAATTTTGGTCATTCATTGAGGAGGTAAATATCTATATATAGCCTTAGGAATTCATTTGTAAAACATCTCATATAAAAACCAATCCAAGGGAGAGAGAAAAATAAAAGTTTAGAAAAACTTTAATAAGAGGTTGTAAGTTGTAATTGTAAATTTTTTCGTCATTTAGTAAAAGATTTGCAGCAGTCCGGAGACGTAAATATAATGAGTCGAACTCTGTTATCAATTCATACGTCTTATTATTCCGCATTTTTTCGCTTTTTCATAAATGTAATTATAAAAAATTTACATAATTTGCCAATATATATATATATCTCTCTCTTTCTATTATCTTTTATTTTTATTGTTCTTTTCAATATTCTCATTTAATCAAATGGTTTGGTAAATTTAGTTTTCTAGTTGTTTAGATCAAATCAGTATGTTTATTGAAAACCAACATGTTGAAAAAATATATGCATGCAGGCCTGCATTTTAATTGGATAAGTTTACAAGATTCATGTCCTAAGTCATTCGAATGCGTAAAAAGTGAAGAACGAACAGAAAAAGGTTGGAAAATGGGAATAAAAAAAGATTTATAACTGGCCTAATTTTAATTTTTCAACCACAGTAGTCCTATAAAATGTCTGGTAGGAACCTAATTAAGAATTGCCGTCTTCCAGATCACGTTATACATGCATATAGCCAGTAGCTTATGCATGTGTCTCATATTTAATCACACCAAACCCAAATATATAATTTCGAGCAAATTCTTTTATGTGGACTTAGTTTATAATGATTCAATCTAATGACAAACAGTTCTTATATATGTACATTAGACTCGATCAATCATATATAAATGGAATCTAAAGAATTAAATATTCTTCTATCTTAGACAGTGTTATATATATTTTTTTCAGCGTAATTAGATAGTTCCCCATGTTGAAGGATGAGTTTTCTACAACTGGAATTTAGTGGTTCGCATTTAACCCAAAAACAAACTGAAGAAGAAAGATTATATAGCTAACCCCAATAAAACTTACCAAAAAAGGAAATGAAAAACCCAAAAGGAAAAGGCAAAGAAACACACAAAAAGGATACTTATACCCTAATTCTAAAAAAAGGCATTTTAAGTGGTAATACAAACGTGAATGAGAAAGTTGGATTTGAAGCATGAGATTAATATGATGAAACTGTAACAATATCTGTTTAACGTAAACTAACAAACCTTATTTATATAACAAACATGTTTTTCTACCTTGTATATCCAAACAAGTGTCGTGCCCATGTGGATATCTAGACCCCCCGCTTCAGGCCTATCCAGGTTAAAATACAAGCAAAAGAAAAGGTTCCACAGATAAGATTTGTCTGCGCATCTTCCTTACTTTCTTTTTTTTTTTAAAAAAAAAAAAATCTAATATATTTGTGAATTTTTGATATATTCAAATATTTGTCATTTTTTTTTAATTTATGAACTAAATTCAGTTGACAAATTATGCGAAAAGAAAATTTTATTTTCTCCTTGCATGTCAAGGTGGTTAGCTGTGGCATGAGCATTACACTCTCCATCCTAATTTGAATATATTTCTCTTTTATTTATTCCAAAAAATTATTTTCTTTTTTTAAATTTATTTATTAATTCTCTATTGTATTGTTTTTAAAGTGTCTTATTATAAAAATATATAGATTATTATCTTAATTTTTTAACAATAGCCTAAATTAATGTAGAATTATATATACAAAATAAATAATCTTAACCATATTAAATAAATTTTTTTAATTTATATGAAAATGGAAAAAAATCTATCGAATTGGAATGAAAAGAATATTATTTAAGAATTAGAATGAACGAATAATGTTGTCAAGCTAATAACAAAATGAACCCTAAAATAAAAAAGAAAATTTATATTTTATACGATATGACGCGGTCGGAAAGTGAGATTTGTCATGACTTTGGACTTTAGTGATTAATATTTCGGCTGAGTCAAAAGTCTCGAGTAGGGGATGACCCCACACATTCCCATATCTCCTTTTTCATATTAATAATATATGTGGATTGTCCCAGTTCGGTTTCTGCAGTTATTCCGCAGAGAGAATGAGAGACCAACAATTGCAAATTTCATTGCCAACTCAATTCCAATGGCTAACAAATCTGTAAAATGCTGATGAAAAGAATTGATGATTTGGAATAAATTTTTGAACAAATTTAATTAGTCCCCATCCCCACCAACTGCGTGTATCTACTAACCCCTGTCTCTTCCTGATTCTCTACCCTTTTCTCCATCAAAGCTTATATAATTTTTATTCACCAAAAAAAAATTTTTAAAAAAAAGAGAAAAAAGCTTATATAATTCTTCTCATTCTCTCCCATCATCAAAGTGTCTGTCACTCTTCCTTTCTTCTCTTAATGACCTCTGCTTCTTCCTTTATTTTCTCTTCATTAGTTACTCTTTCTCTCTCTACATTTTAATTCCCACCCTATATAAGCCCACCCCCACACTTCTCAAACTTAATTCACTTCCAATTTCCCATTTTTCCTTTAAACAAAATTAAAACTCCAATAGAGAGGGAGCTAGCGTGTGTAGGGTTAAGAAGAGTGATCCTCCACGGTCATGAGGCTTTTTCTCAGACCTGCACTACCACACTCTCTCCCCTCACCAACACCAAATTTACAAATCGCTTTATACTCCTGCACCTGCACCATTACTCATCAACGGGTTGGACTCTCCAGCAAGCAGTCCATTGAGAAAAAATGGGAAAGTCTGCTCGACCCCGTTGCCAGAGACTCGATTTTTCCTTGGCCCACCGACCAGCGACGGTCGGTTAAACTGGTTGATAGGTGGAAGGAATATCAAGGTAGCAGAAACTGGGAAGGATTGCTCGACCCGCTAGATGATACTTTACGAGGTGAAATTCTCCGATATGGAGATTTCGTTGAAGCTGCATACAAATCCTTTGATTTTGATCCTTCATCTCCCACCTACGCCACCTGCCGGTTCCCGAAAACCACATTGCTGGAGAAATCGGGATTGCCTGAAACCGGTTATCGGCTGACGAGGCACCTTCGTGCTACGTCGGGTATCCAACTGCCACGTTGGATAGAAAAAGCTCCCCCGAGCTGGGTGTCAACCCAGTCCAGCTGGATTGGTTACGTGGCAGTATGTCAGGACAAAGAGATGATTGCTAGACTAGGAAGGAGAGACGTGGTAATTGCTTATAGAGGTACAGCCACTTGCCTAGAGTGGCTCGAAAATCTACGCGCCACCCTCACTCAAATACACATGCCCAATAATCAACACAGTATTACTGACAATCCCATGGTGGAAAGTGGATTTTTGAGCCTTTATACATCTGGCACAGCCATGGGTCCCAGCCTACAAGACATGATCCGCCAAGAAATCGCAAGGATACTCCAATCCTATGGCGACGAACCCCTCAGCTTCACCATCACAGGCCACAGCCTCGGGGCGGCCCTCGCAATCCTCACTGCTTACGACATCAATACAACTTTCAAACATGCACCGCTAGTAACGGTGATCTCATTCGGTGGCCCGCGGGTGGGGAACCGGAGCTTCCGACAACAACTGGAAAAACAGGGCACGAGAGTTCTGAGAATAGTGAACTCGAATGATGTAATAACAAAAGTACCTGGGTTCGTGGTGGAGGAGGAATCAAAGAATGAGGCGGCGGTGAGTATAGCAGGGGTACCAAGCTGGATCCAAAAACGAGTGGAAGATACACAATGCCAATGGGTATATGCGGAGGTAGGGAGGGAGCTGAGATTGAGCAGCAAGGACTCTCCCTACATAAACACCGTAAATGTGGCAGCCTCCCATGAGTTGAAGACCTATCTGCATCTAGTAAAAGGTTTTGTTAGCTCCTCATGTCCCTTCAGAGCCACGGCCCAGAGGGTTCTTGCTAAATACCATATTTGAGGATTTTAGGGAAAAAAATAAAACCTTACCTAAGGTTTGTAAATCGAGGACCTAAAAATAGACAGCGACAATTGTGTCCGTACAATAAAAGCTGTTGTAAGGACAACTCCCTCCTTGTTTTTTTCTTTTTTCTTTTTGTTTTTGTTTTGTGTGTAAATAGATATATCATTCTTTTGAGTAACAAATCTAGAAAGTCCATATTCCATCACCAGTCCATGATATGATCCCACGTTCATCCAATAATATAATACTGATTGCAATACTTACTTACAACCCCATGTCCATAGTCTTCACCAATCAATCAAACAATTTTCTGCCGTGTAAATAAAATAATACACAAATTTTTTCCCTACACCGGTTCATGATGACCTAGTTAACCTAAATTTCCCTGTTTATCCTCTGAAATTACCTAACTTTGCCATTCTGGCACCGACTAGAATACTGTACCACCACACGGACTTGAGTGCACCGTCCATACCAAACCAAACTCAGAGGGATCAACTTTCATGGAAATGGTCTTACTTTGTTGAATTCGTGTTCAATTTATCATCTTCCTTTGCATGAGCAAATCTTACTAATTTCTATTTATTAAAAAATACAAGTAATTAATGTCAAATTATTCATCAAACAAATCTAGTCAAATTAATCTTCCAATCATTTAACAGTAGTTTTCTCATTTGGCAGGTTTGGTCTTGTTCCGTACTGCATGCAAGTATAGTATCATTAATTACCAAAAGATAAAAAAAAATACTAAAATATGTTATTCTAGAAACATATCTCTATGTTGAAGAAAGATATTTATGGGTAATATGTATTCTATTTATATATATACTTGTACTAGATCAGCTTCAAAAAAAAAAAAAAGGAAGTTGTACTCGATGGTGGAATGTGGTGTCAACTTTAGTGTTCTGACATAATATTTCTAATTTTCTAGCGGGATGCGCCAATACAACTTGTCATTTTGTTCTTATTTCTACTTTTATCCATGACATTGAGGATTCAATCACTCACCGCATTATCTATGTAGTACACTTCCACATTTTTGGCTATCATTAAATTGCTTTGATTATTAGCAACTTCCGATTATGTATCCAAGTAGGTGAAAATTTTCAGTTCAACACACAACAAACAAACAAAAGGTAAAAAATTCTAAGGCATATTCGTCCTTAGACACCCCCACGAGATACGATAGGCGCATATTATATATATACTAAGAAAAGTAGTTTATATGATATTTTTGTATTAATTTTTATTCATAATGAATCCCGTCAATAAAACATTTATTTAAGAATACAGGCTACAGCTGTAACTTTGTGATGGGTCTTTGGAGGAGCGACTTTTAAGTTCAGTCCTTTGACATTCCTATAAGCATCCACCGTCCACTGAATATTCATCAGAAAATTATTTTTCTTTTTTTTTTTGACTTTTTCCCTATATATATATATATAGTAAAAACTTAATTTCCAATGAATTATTGTACTTGGTAATACGTAAGAGTAAGAAATTTGAGATGATAGTATCAAGAAATTCGACTGCTGTTAAGTATGAAATGACCAAAATAAACCGATTACGTGTTTTTAATTAAAAACACTGAGAAATTAGAAATAGGGGCATCGCAAAATGGGAATAAAAGTCTAAAGTAGGACTGTTTTATCTTTGACATGTTTGTTTCCTATGAATGGGAAGAAACGCGTGCATGTGACGTACTTGATGTTTAATCAGGTCCATAAATCATAGGTGATATATGTTACTGCTCATTTTGTATGTAATGTAGGTTATACCAATGCCTATGCTTCTACACTCGAATTTTTATTGTTTGGATCAGATATTTATGGACTTGTTCAATCAATACCATATATATATATATATATATATATATATATATATATATATATATATATATATATATATATATATATATATATATATATATATATATATATATATATATATATATATATTGTAATTTTAGATAAATGAGAATGATAAAAGTATGATCAAATTGATATAATATTATAAATTTGGCATAAGTAAACATTGTTCTTCCTAGAGAGTCCTGTCGATGTGTCATTAACTTTTTATCAAGATATATTTATTGGACAAGTTCTAAATTTTTTGGGATCGACTCAATTGGCAATATTTTTATTTTTTATGCATAAATTAATTTATTTTTTTTATGCATCGACTCATAATTATATATAAAAAAAACAACTAACACAAGAGTAATAATTATTACCCTAGTCAATAACCCTGTAATAGACCAAATAAAGACAAAACTGATTCAATAGAATTGAAGGACCAAATAATTATTACCCTAGTCAATAACCCTGTAATAGACCAAATAAAGCCCTTTGACTTGATGGAATTTCTATAACCAATTAAGTTAATCAAAATTCATCTTAAACAAAATAAAAAATTTATCATGTATATAAAATTACTATTATTTCATATATAATAGATTGTGAATGATTTGATATATTTTTCTTCTTGAATTAAATTTAGATAAAAAAAACCATTTCTTATACTGTAAAATATTTTGGTTTGATTCCAACACAAGACCTACAACAACATCCACAAAACCTATAAAAAAAAACTATATCATTAAATATTTTGTAGTTCATGGATGATATTTTTGTTATTTAAATTATATATATATATGATTAAATTGATTCATGATAAATTAAAATTAAGTAAATATTGTTTGGATAAGATATGACATAATAGTTGACAAAAATATATCCTTTTCAAAAATTGATTCACATTTTTAAATCAACCGTCTACCTAGAAGTATTTGAATGAAGAACGCAATAGGTTTGTGACTAGATGAAACTCGCCATGTCCTTGAATTCTAGTTTTAAAACTAAAAACAGAAAATCCACGCCAGAACTAACATCATCGTTGAAAACTAACCAAAAATCATGACTAGGAACACATTAAACCATATCTACAAAATAGGGTTGGGCTCACTCCTATCATTGGCCAGCAACTGTAACTATCCATTGAATCGTTTTCGGCACTCATTTTCTAGCAATCATAGCAATTTTTTCTATAGATATGGTCATGATATTTTCTGAGACCTATCAATATCAATTTTATAGCTAAAACGTGCTCGTATACTTAATGGTCCTAAGGTCGGTGATATCTTTTTGAATCAATCATCATATGATGCAGTTATCAAACTCATTTAAAGTAGAGCGAAAATTGATTTTTCAACTTAATTAATTATATATGTGGTGGTTAAATTGTTCAAATTTAATCTCTTTGACCAATTCAACTCTTAAGTATTCGTTTAAGGTCCAAATATCTCAAGTTCTCAACTTTCTTTAACATCCAAATACTGAAAATTTTTATTTTAATATTCATGCATACTTTGAACTATATTCAGAATAGCTATACCGAATGATGCTTTTAGGATAAAAAAAACCTTCAATACTTACTCACTCATGAAATCCCCTTAAATATTAAAGCATACGGTATGAATTTCAACATTATTTGTCCGATGAAATTAATGTAATACATATAGAAATGAAAGGAGGTCCTTACCTGGGGAAAAACTTTGAAGTGGGATATCAAGACAAATTAAAGGCCAATACAGAAGCACCACTTGTTAGGCTCCACGAAAAGATGCCAAATCTGTTTCCTTCAAGAAAACAGGCAAATTGCGGCTTCAAAAGATAATAATTTTTGTCTTGATCAAATTACATAAAATATCTCCTAAAATTTTTCAAATTGTAGCCAAATAAAAATACTTAAAAAACTAACAGTTTAGCGTTTATCATTTTGAGATAATACTAATTTATTTAATAATATATAAATTTTAAATTTTACAATGCAATATACAACATAATTTTTCTATATTTTTGGATGTTTTGTATAATTTTTTTTTAAAATTTTATATACATTTTAATGATAATTTTATAAAAATTTATAATTTATACTCCTTACCAACAATTCTAACGGTAGGAAAACTAGTACATTCAACTCCAACAATCCTAATTTTTATTTCAAACATGATTTTTATCAAAAAATAAAGAAGTAATCTGTTAATTTTTAAAAAATTTATTTATGTTTATAATTTATTAAAATTAGAAATTTTTTTTTATGTAATTTGCTCTTTTGTCTTCAGTTTACACAATCAATGCCAAACTTAGCTCATGAATTTTCTGATACTTATATATAAACAAAGAAAAGAAAATTAAAGTAAAGTCAAAACCTAATACCGAATATATATAACAGAAGAAGATAGTGATAATAAAAGACGTGGAAATCAACTGTTTAGAAGGAGGCGTTCATACTTGTATCAGTAATGTAACCACACCTAACTTCTTCTCTCGTAATAATTATAAAAATGACCTTTTTTTTTACATAGTTGATTACAGATTAAATATTCAGGTCGAATTATACAACTATAGGACGAGTTTATATCATCGTAAGCTGAATAACGTGGCTGATTTTGTCCACCATATTTAAGCCTAACGTTAATTGTTAATTGATCAGTGGAATCATCCCATATCGAATTATACTATTACAGGTCGACACAGTATAATTATAGGACAAATCATATCATTGTGAAGAGTTATCATTTAAGCACAACATTTAATTTTAGACTAATCACCTGATCAAGTCATGAATCAGAACAACAATACCCACTATTAGTTAGCAGTTAATTAAGATACCATCATTATATAATTAAGGACAAGCTAATAGCATTTATATTTGATGTTTTAGCATTCTCAGCAAGCCATTTTGAATTAATCATTGGAATAAACATGCTAGCATGCAGCATGTCCAGCTCCAATACCTTCTCTTCATCAATTCTGCAAGCCAATATAATTACTCTATTTTCAACATTATTTATCAATTGCGTGCATATTTATTCAGTTCATGAATAAAATCACGAACTGTATTACTGTTTGGAATATTGTCAAATTTTATAATTTCATATACCTGTTCAAACAACAATCTTAGCTTGAATTATAAACACTAAAAAGGAGATTTTATAACCTAAAATGTATTTAATTTCTAAATATCCAATTGGATCCATTGAAAGCATGACACAAACCCACTAATGTTAGTAAACTTAATATCTATTTATAGGGAAGTGCTATCGTATATAGGTCACAAAACAAGCAAACTAGTTATATCATATCAGTTTGTCAAACTATCATTAATCATTTTACTAAGGGTACAAAATACTTATTTAAATAAATAAAAAAAGGTTTTTTTCTTGGAGATGGCAATGGGGCGGGTTCGGGGCGGAGTTTCCCGTCCTTGACCCCCTCCCCCGTCCCAAACCCTGACGGGACAATTTTTTGAATTTCCGTCCCCGCACTACATAGAGATGGGGATTTCCAACCCCGCTCCGATTCCCAAATTTTATTAATTTTTTTTTATTTTTTTAATGTTAAATTTATTATTTTATATTTTTTTAATTCATTAGTTAATTATATAATTTTTTAAATAAAAAATATTTTTTATTTAAAATAAGTGTTATATTTTTATTTTATTATTATTTTTAAAATATTAATTATATTAAAATATAAATAATTATTATATATATAAATAATATAAATATATAATTATATAAATATATTTTTCGGGGTGAGGTCGGGCAGGGGATATATATATTGTCCCCACCCCGTCCCCAGTAAAACAAATTCGGGGTCGGGGCGGGAAAAAAAAAACTTCAAAAAACCATCCAATTTGAGGCGGGGTCGGAGAAAATTGTCATCTCTATTTTTTCTATACATTTGTGAATTTAACATTTTTAATCACTTTTCCACACTCTTAGATAATCCAACGAACCAATTAAATAATGCACGCATAATTGGTCTAAATTACTTATAATTAATTAAGACATTACACATCTACATATTTTAGTATAATTGAAGGTTAAATCTAATAATCATTTCATATCACATCTAATAGTCTCATCTTTCTTCCTTCCCTCCTCCATATATCATCTCTCATCTATCTTCGGCAATTGCCTTAATATTGCTCCATATCGTTCAATTACTATTTCATTTCCTCAACAAAAATAGCAATATTACTACTCTTTCCTGTTCAGTATTAATTCATTTAGGCAAAAAAAAGCAATACTAGTATTTATTTTTCATATTTTTAAGAAAAAATTTCCATCAATGGAAAGTCCTATCCCAGCAACTTCCTTTAGTACTCATGCAGACGACAGTTGCGTCATACAACTTAGCTGTGACGCACCTACTCTAAGGTTATTATTCAATCTCTGAGAAAAGACCTTCGAAAAATGTGATTCATGCGTAATCAATCAACTTCCTTAATTTCTAAGCCTCACTATCATCACAAATTCTCTTACAGGTTCCATCAAAGTCACGTTGCCACAATATATCACCTAAATTACAAAACAAGTATAAAAATATCAAGACAATGATAAAGGATGAAATATGCAACAATTTCACATTCTAACTCTTTTTTAGGATATTGGTCGGTTACTTCATTTCAGAATCAACATTCCGCTACACTAATATATAATTTTTAATTTACAGTCATTTTACTTTGTTTCATCTCCAATTTTTTTTTTAATTCATGAAATTTGTGTATAAAAGAACATGAAAAAAAAATTATGCCAATTTAATTTAAAAATTAACTTTTGAGAGTAATTCACCATCGAAAATAAAGCTGGAATGAAAAATTGCACGCTCAGCCAATAAAAAAAATTAAATATCAATATCAATTCGACCGACTTAATAAACAGTGAACAAAGTTAACGTTCAGCCAATAAAGAAAGCTTACCTATCATAGTGGAACATTCTTGGATTAAGTTTCATGCCCACAATTGCTCTGTCATAATAATAATAATAATAATAATAATAATAATAATAAAAGCAGATAAAAAATACTGAGGATTGCAAGCCGAAAAGTGTCAATTAGAAAAGTATTATGTAAAATTTGTTTGTCCTATATAATTATCTGCAAGATTCTCTAGTCACACTACACAACGATTATAATCCTTAGATAATCCAAGAAAATACTGAGGAAAACTACATGACTAAATAATTTTTTTTCCCTATTAAATTTCCACCAGGCTGATTTATTATTGTTATTATTTTAATGACGGTCGCAGTTTCAAACTTATTGTTGATAACTTGATATCATGTGTAAATTGGCTTTTGATTCTTGAAATTTATATTTAAGTTTAGTTCAATTTCGAAATTGCGATGAAATTAGTTCCGTGACCCTAAAGAAATCAATAAAATACTTTAGAAGAAATATTAGTTTCGTTTAAAGTTTATCTAACTATCATTTACATATGATTTAGTTTCATTAAGAGATTAAAATAATTAGTTGCAAGACTATTATAAATTAGCTAAATTTAATTTTAGTATAAGTTAACTATTATCTTTTATATTATACTACATATTATTTATGATGAATAGAAAAAAAAACGAACAGAACAAATACAAAGACGTTCTAAAAGTGCATATATTTCCAATTATATGCTCATTAATTAGTTAGTGAATTATCGAAAAATAAGAGCTTCGGTGATGTAATCAATCAGTGAATTGCCATCAAATAAGATTTATGTTATACAAATGGAATTTCTCATATACGTAAATTAGAAAAAATTTTAAAAAAAAAGGTATTATTTCAACTAATCTTTTTCTTACTAATTTAGATCTCTGTTGAATTCCTTAGATCATAATTTTTTTTTAGATGAAAACCTGAGATGAATTTGCTGCTACGGTCACATTTAAGAGTCTTTCTCTTTCCCACATATTCATTTTTTGATGTGGATAAGGTGCCAAGATCCAATTTTAATTATATGGTGTATTGCAAGTGAAAAGGAATCAAAGAAGAAAGAAAAAGAGAAAAATGAGAAAGAGACATTCTAACATTTTCTTAATGAAAACAAGTAATTCAAATTACAAACAAAAGGCAAACATAATAACACAAATGAATTTCTGTTTTTCCCGTTATTCAATGGGGGTTCCACCAACAATGGGGAAATTTCCTTGTTTGAATATTGGATTTGCAATTTTGTTCTCCCCTCTTATATTTACTGTTAAATTTATTGATTCATGTATTTGATTACTGAAATAATAAAGAAATATATATTTATAGGAAAATGACAAAGAATTTGAGATTTTTTTTTAGATAGCTGTACAGAAGTGAAACAGCTAAAAGAGGAATTTTATATAGAAATAAAATTGTGAACAGAATTTAAGAGAAAAAATTCTAGTTTCTAATCATTTTGTGTCTAATAAGTTTATTGTCTATATTATATTTAATATTCAATGTTATATAGAGAAAATTATTTACCTTATAATTTGTTATAATTTATTAATCTTTTTGTCTTACTTCAAATATTTATTTTAAAAAATATTTTTCGATTATACTTTAATTATTCATTTCAGAAATTTAAAAAAAAATATATATTTAGTACATTATTTTCTTTGCTTTTTTTTTCAAATTACCAAAATTACATTTTAGTTTGAATTTATAAAAGAGAAATGAAAAGTTTATTGAAATAGCAGTAATTAATCATAATTTTTTTTAAAAAAAATAAGCATAAGTATTAACTTATTTATTTTAGTAAGACATTAATTAAGTTAATTGCGTATATGAGCAAGGGCATGTATTGCTACGTGTACGTGTGTCAAAAGCCACCTGAGGGCGATGAGAATCAAATCCAGTACAGACTACAGCAGCATACAGAGGGTGTGGGGAGACAGAGATTGGTTGAGGTAGAAAAAAGATGTTTCTCTACATGTGTGCTCGCCAAAAATAAAAGAAAAGAATATTGGAGACTCTGCTCAGCTAAAACAATAAAATATATATTATTATCTAATTAAATTAGTGTATAAAAAATACAATAGATTAATTAAATCTACTTAAAAAAATTTATATTTTTTAAATGATCTTTGACGAGACACAATCTTCGAGACCCTAACAACATTGTTTTTGTCTACATAATCCAATCATAACAAAATAAAGAAACAAGGGAGCTAATACTATGTATTCATATTGACTTATGATCAAAAAATTCTCAAGAGAATAGAATTTTAATATTAAAAAAAATTATATAGACAAAGAATAAAGATCGGATCTAAAGCTACGTATTTGGTTGTTGTTCCCATTTTTTCCAATTCCCTCTTTCCCCTTCTTTCTCTAGGGTTTTATTGGGTGTAGACATCCATTTATGTGAATTTTATTTGTTTGACTTAAATTATGGACAAATATATGATAATTAAGATAATCACATTAAAGGCGATAAAAATGTCAAGTTGCTGGATTAATGACTATAAATTAATTGGTGGCTTAATGATCACAAATAATGAATTCTCTCATTCAAATCATTCCAAAGCAATATAAATTCTCTTTTTTCTTTTTTCTATTGTATTCTTAGAGCAAGAGAAAAGTTAATTAATGGGAGAAGTTTTGGTGACAGTATTTTTGGGTAATTATTTGAGTTGTAAGAGATATTTGTTAGATTCTCTTGTAATATTCTGCTTTTACATAATGAAATTTTTCTCGCTGCTCTCATATCGTAGACATAGATAAATTGTCGAACCACATTAAATCTTTGTATTATCTTTTATCTGTATTCTTGATCATTTTCTTGTTCATTTATTTTTTTCTCCATATCGACACTATATCCCAACAAAGTAATATTAGAACTTGACTTAAGTGTTAATATTTATTTATTGTATGCCCTGTGTTTGTCACTAATAAATGAATCATTCACATCGGAAAAAAATTTCAATTATTATTCACATTTTGAAAGTGGTATCAAAGTTATAGTTACGACAAAGTTTGATGTGGATAAATTTAATAGAGAAAATGATTTAACCTATGAAGTGTAAAAATGCAAGCTCTACTGGTATACCATGGTTTAACAAAAGTCTTGAAGGGTAGAGATACTCTACCAAAGTCTTTGTCAGACAAAGAATTATGAGATAATGGAGAAAGCACATAGTACGTTGCTTTTGTGTTTGAGAGATAAGGTTTTGTGAGAAGTCTCTGACGAGAATACGACAACAAAGTTTCGGTTGAAGCTAAAAAGTTTGTATATGACCAAGTCACACACTAACCAATTGTATTTGAAGAAACAACTTTATACTCTTCAAATGCAAGAACAAAAATCTATCCAAAAGCACTTGGACGAATTTAATAGAATTATTTTTTATCTTAAAAATATAGATGTCAAAATTGATGATGAAGATCAAGCAATAATTCTATTATGTTCTTTGTCAAATTCCTACGAGCACTTCATTGATACCATGATGTATGGTCGTGATACTCTTACCATGGAAGAAGTTAATGCAACATTGAATTCAAAAGAATTGAAGAAGAGAGCATTCAAAAATAAATTTGAAGGCTCTGTGGAAGGTCTAGTCGCAAAGAGAAAACAAGAAAAGAGGGATCCTACTAATGTTCAAGTTAGATCAAAGTTCAAGACAAAATCAAAGCCAAGAAAATTCAAATGTTATCATTGTAACAATGAATGATGTATGAAGAGAGAATGTCTAAAGCGTAATGCAAAAAGAAAGAAGACAACTTCTGAATCTGGAGATGTAGTGGTGGTAGATGGCTATGACAGTGCAGATGTTCTTATAGTCTCAGAACATGACTCATAAAATAGGTGGATTTTTAATTTGGGTTGTTTGTATCACATGAGTCCCAATAATGATTGGTTTATTTCATACCAACCCTTAGAGGGAGAGAAAGTCTTGTTAAGAAATAACAAAGTCTACAATATCATCGGTATTGACTTAATAAAGATCTAAATGTATGATGGAGCTGTGAAAAAGTTAACAGATGTTAGGCATGTTTCAGAGCTAAAAAAGAACTTGGTTTCTTTAGGCACGCTCGATTCAAATAGCTACAACTACAAAGGTGAATGTAGAGCAATACGAGTCTCAAAAGGTTCTCTTATTGTGATGAAATAGAGGAAGACTAATGACATTTACATACTGGAAGGAAACACAGTTACAAGTACTACAGTTGTAACTTCAACCTTTGATTCTTATGTCACCAAGTTATGACATATGCATTTTAGGCATATCAGCGAAAGAGGTCTAGTCAAATTGAGTAAACGAGGTTTGTTATGCTGTTAGAAGACAAAAAAAAAATTAGATTTTTGTGAGAATTGTGTATTTGAAAAACAATGCAAGGTAAAGTTTAATATGATGATCCATCAAACGAAGGGCACTTTAGACTACATTCATTTGGATTTATGGGAACCTTATCGAGTTCCTTCTCACAGTAGTAGCAGATACATGCTAACTTTCATTGATGACTACTCAATAAAGTTTTGGGCATTCATCCTGAAATAAAAAGATGAATTGTGTTGTCCAGTTAACGAACCAAGAAGAGGGGTTGAATTGAATATTAAAAAATTATTAACTTTGAAGTGCAGAATAAAAAGTTAAGTAGAGTAAGGATAGGAAGATATTACACAAGAAATTTATAGAGGTTCGGGTGTTAACAAACCTTACACCTCTCCCTAAACTCAATTGGGAGTTTCACTAACACATTAAGTGTTACACTCACAAATCTATAATGCTCAGTAATTTTGAGCAAAAAGATTTTTATAGAGAAATAATATTTTGTTGAAAGTAATTAATGCAAAAAATGCTACAATAAGATTTTGATTAGAAGTAATTGTTATTCTCTTGTTCTGGATTCATAAATGACTTGCATTTATACTTTCTTGGCGAATTATAGCCGTTTGGTTGCATTTAATGCTAAAATAGCTGTTGCACCAACTCTTAATTTCGCATCTGACATGTTTCTCTTTCCGAATTCATGGTCATGAATATGTGTCACGGTCGTGAATGTTCTTTCAAGCCGTGGTCCAAGTGGTGACTCTGGCCATGAAGCTTTCTGGAGGAATTTGATATGTTTTCTCATGGGCGTGACTATCTTTCACAGGCGTGATTGATATGATCATTCACTGTTGCTATGATTCTTCATGGCCATGAACTTTAAATGTTGGATAGTTGGTACTAAGTTACATCACGGGCGTGACATAAACAGTCACGGGTGCGAACATGTTATTTTTTCATTTTTTGGACTTTTAAAGTTAGTCTTCCATTCTTGAATCATGTTCCATATCCTGTTCAATAAACTTAGAACAAGTATGTTAAATACATCATTGCTATTTTATTTATTAACATCAAAATGATGGAAATACCCCTCAAGGTTCAACAAAATGTTTGTCAAATTCAAACAATGGAAAACTTTAATTGAGAAACAGATCAAACGTTTGAGAACAGATAACGGTTTGGAGTTTTGTGGAGGAGAATTCAATAAGTTCTGCAAGGATCATGATATTGTTAGATATTGTACCGTAAAATACATTCCACAACAGAATGGGCTTGCAAAACGAATTAACAAAAATTTGATAAAGAGAGCAAGATGTGTGCTCTATAATGCTAAGCTATCAAATGAGATTTGGGCTGAAGCTATTAACACAACTTGTTACTTGGTTAATAGATGTCCATCTTCAATAATCAATTTCAAGATTCTGAAAGAGGTATGGTCATACATTCCTACTAGTTATAAAAATTTAAGAGTATTTGGATGTCATGTTTATGCTCATGTGAATGAAGGCAAGTTTGAGCCAATGACAAAGAAATGCATTTTCCTTAGGTATCCTAAATGAGTAAAATGATACAAGTTATGGTGTCTAAAAAAAAGCATCATTAGTAGGGATGTAACTTTCAATGAAGCTAAAATGATAAAAGTCTTAAAAGAAGTATAGAAAGAAGATAGAGCTTGAGGTGGAGTCATCTGAAAAAATGTCAAGGGACCAAAGAGATGAAGAAAAATAACATTCATTTGAAGAAATAGATATAGAACAATTACAACACTATTAATTGGCTAGAAATCGACAAAGGAGATAGATTAAACCCCCTCAAAAGTATGGCTATATAAACGTTGTTGCTTAAGTTCTTAATGTTGCTGACAAAAATGAGCTTTAATCATACCAATAAGCTGTCAATAGCCAAGAAGTTACCCAGTGGATAGTTGCAATGACAAAAGAGATTGAATCTTTTCACAAAAATTATACTTGAAAATTTGTTAAGAAACTAAAGGACTAAAAGATTGTTGGAAACAAATGAACTTACAAAAAGAAATAGGGAATCCCCAGAGTTGAAGATGCAAGGTTTAAAACTGGTTTGGTGGTAAAAGGCTACACACAAATAGAAGACATCGACTAGAGTGAAATTTTTTCTTTAGTGGTGAAATACAACTCAATTTGTACTTTACTTGCCATTGTTGCTCATTTCCATTTAAAGCTTGGGTAACTATATGTTAAAACAGTTTTCTTACGTGGTGATCTTGAAGAAAGAATCTATATGAAGAAACCTGAAGAATTTGAAGTTTGAGGTAAAGAAGATCACATATGTTTGTTAGAAAAAATTTTGTATAGTCTAAAATAATATTCAAAACAGTAGTACAAACGGTTCGATATCTTTACGCTTGGAAATGACCACTGCATGAGTAAATATGATAGTTGTGTATATTTCAAGAAGCTGGTGGATGAGTCTTTTATTTATCTGCTCCAATATATTAATGATATATTGATTGCTTATAATGACATGTCAGAAATCAATAAGTTGAAAGCTCAGTTAAGTGGAGAGTTTGAAATGATGATTTTGGGAGCTACAAAGAAAATATTGGAAATGGAAATCTATAGAGATAAGAAAGCAAACACACTTTTTTTATCACAAAAGAAGTATATAAAGAATGTGCTATAATGTTTTGTAATGGAGAATTCAAAGCCTATTTGTACACTATTAGCAGCTCATTTCAAACTTTCAGTTGTGTTATCACCACAAACTGAGAACAAGATAAAACATGTCTTATATCCCTTATGCTAGTGTAATCGGCAATCTCATACATGTCATAGTATGCATTAGGCCATACATTGCACACACTATTAGTGTGGTCAACAGGTAAATGGAAAATCCTGATAAAGTTCACTAGCAAGCTATAAAGTGTATTTTGCACTACTTAAAAGACACTACTAATGTGAGTTTGGTTTATAAAAAATTCAAATATGTTGGAGGAAAAATTGTTGGATATATCAATTCAAATTGTGCTGGAGACCTAGATAAACGAAGATCGCTCAGTGGATATGTCTTCACTTTTTTGCGGATGTACCATTAATTGGAAAATGAGTCTCCAGTCTGTAACACCCCCTTACTCTCTTGTGTAGTAGTCAGGTAAGTTGATGTCATTATCTATTTGTATTGGTCAAATCTGTTTAATATTATTAAATAAACTTGTAAATGTATATCATTATATGTACATATACATCTATATACTTATCTCTAATCACAAACCCTTGTATAAATAATATATATATATATCTCATATATGCATAAAACAAATTTTTAATTTACATATTTATTTTTATAGAATTTTGTATGACCAAAACGAGCCATAAATATATACATACTATTTATGTACATTTATATAAGTGATACAAAAAAAAAACCAACCTTATATGGGTGACTTCCACTGCTAGTTTATTTCATAAATAGGGTCTACTAGTCTAGCAGCTCTCTTAGCTAATTCTTCACTCTCGGCCTTTGTCATGATATTTGCGCAAGAGAAAAATAAATTTTTAAGCTGAATTTAAACTTAGTGGTGCAATAACTTATAGTAAATATTTTTTTGAAAAACATATAAAACGAAAAATTAATAAAGTACTTTTTTTAAAAACAAAACTACTAATAAATTCTTATGCTTATATACAGAAATAAGCATAAAATATTTTCAGTAAATGGATGCAATAGTAAAATTTTCTGGAGTTAAATTCATTAATGTCCTACATAACAAGCATATAATATCAAAGTATAAAAAGCACATTCATTTACTAAATAAAAATTTCGTTCAATCCATATATTAAAATGTCATAGACATAATCCTATAAAAACAAGGGGTACCGTTAATTGATAAAAATATCAAGGTTCGAGATAACTACATGACTAGAGTCAAAAATAACATTATCCTCGATAACCATATATAAGTAAATAAATAATATGTATAATCCAAGATAATCACATGAGTCATACAATATTTCTTATGACCAAAATAACCACAAATCATGAAATTCTTATCCTATTGGCATGCCAACAATTATCTATTTCACTGTTTAGGCTAATATATTGGTTTAACATCATACAAACAGTGTTAAAATATTTATTTCGCCAATATAATTTCTATACTAAAATATTTTATTTCCATCATGATCAATTTCTCATAAAAAAAATTTAATGCCAAAAGACATATAAAATTAATTTAAATAACTATTGGTTTATATTATAAGTTAATGTACAAATCTGTTTTAGACTTTTCTCGCGTATGCTAGTTCTTTTTTTTTTTTTGTCCTACACGGATATTTATATCGAAGATATATCTAATAAAATATATATAATTAAATATCATACATTTAGAAATATGATAATTTTCTAATAATTTAAAGGTTGCCTCTTTTCAAATAAAATATGGCATCTCTCACTTTGATTTATATTTCTGTATAGGGATCTATGTCTAATTAAAGACTCACATGTCTATTCTGACACCGTTAGTTTCATAGCTTTATTGCACATTTTACAAGGTCAATTTGTCAATCGAGGGTCCATGATCAAGGTTTATGTATTTAGCCATTATTCTACTTATCTCCTATCTGCTTATTTAAGGATTTTATTGGCTAAATTCGGCTGCACATGACAATTAAACTGTTCAGTTTGAAAAAGAATTGTGTCAAAATTCATGTTTAGTCCATACCTTTAATTTTTGTAACTTATAAATTCTAAAATTAAATCACAAGGTCTTATTATTATTATTATTATTATTATTATTATTATTATTATTATTATTATTATTATTATTTCTTCTAGGTTTCGACCGAGCTCTAAAAGCCAAGGTTTAATTGATTTTCTTTTCATACAATTCAAAGATTGTATCAATATTAGCCTTACTTTAATTAATCACTTACTGAAATTTTGATCTACATAAGACTAACAACTTAAACTATCCTTCTATGGCTCTCGGCCATCCCAAACCAAGCCTCAAATGGTTCCAGAAATCATTAAAAAAATATATATATTTTTTCGGTGATGCCAGTAGCTGCTATCCAAATAGTTCATTTTCTATTCATGTCGGCATTTCGTATAAAGGTTATTATGTCACCAATAGGTCCCTACCCACGGTAAACTAAAATTATTATTTCTTTAAACTCACAAACTCTTCACATATATCTCAGCTACAACTCACTCTTCACTTCTACCATCACAACATAAACACAAGCATAAGCTAAACACTTAACTATAGATTTTTATGGGTTATAAGAGGAAATAGGAAATTAAAATGAAAGTAAAGAAAAAAATAAAAAAGAATGTGCAAAGAGAGTTTAATACTCTCGGTGGTCACAATGAAAAATAAAAGATAAAATTTTCACCTAAGGATTTCCTCCAAACCCGTTATCTCCCTTTGAGTCCTTTAGCTTTTCATCTACAAGCTCAGCTTAACATGCAAGCTTTTTAGCTCTACCCAAAGCTTCTAAGTGAATGAGTATGACCTCCCTTTTTGCCAACAAACTTGACTAAATCAATCATTCTTTACCCAAGGGGGTCTCGGCCAAATGGGTTTCAAAAAGGAATTTGATTATTTTTCTTAAAATTTTTCACTTATAAGGCTTGAATTGGTGTTTGGGTGGTAATAAATTAAAAGAAATAAAGAAAAAATAAGGGAGAATGGGATGAAAATATCTCGGCTTCTTAAGAGAAAAAGTGGTCGACCATAAAAGTTGAAAAAATAATGTAAGAAATAATAAGTAGAATGAGGAAGAAGACAAAGGAAGAAATGGTCTTCCTTTTTATTTATTTATTTTATTATAATTAAAGGTGTAATTACTTTGCATGTTAGCCACGTGTGTGGCATGCTTAGAGATTAATTTTGATCCATTATTAGTTAATCTTTCGTTAAAATATCATTTTTGTCCTTCAATTCCCTAATATTTATATTCAACCGCAACAAGTGTCCAAAACAATTTAATCTTTTACAATTAAATATATCAATATTTATTAAATAATTTACTCTATATATTAGTGCTTTTGGTTTCGCTATTAGGACACTAAAATGAAAAATATGTTTTTACAGGAATTGCACCTCAAAATTTATTTCTTTAATTTCGTGTTCTAAATATTAGATTTTTGACACAAAATTATATTGGTAAGTTCACCTCAATATTTTCTATATCACGATATCCTTTGTTCACGATTTGCTGACAATGATCATATTTAAAATTAATTTTTTCACTTACAATTGTCCAAATTTAGATTTCGGTTGTAACTGTTCTGATTTAATTGCAAAAACATTCGATTTTCAGTCAGTTCGGTACGTCCGGTCGCGAAACGCATATATCGACGGAGATCTAAATTGATAAACATGACAGTCTATTGTTGTGTTGTTTACATTTGAAACAAAGTACATTGCAGTAACTAAAATATTGAAAGAAGTTATCTGATTATAAGAACTAATCGGCGAATTGGATATACAACTGAAAGAGACAAATGTCTATTGTGATAGTCAAAACGCTATACATCTGACAAAAAATTCAATGCATTATGAACGAACTATACACATTAATGTTATGATGTACTTTATCTGAAATATAGTTAAGCAAGAGAATATTCAAATATATAAGATATCTACAACGGACAATTTAGCAGATATAGTGATCAAGTCAGTTCCAACAACCAAGTTTAGATATTGTCTGGACTTGATTGGTATATCAAGAAGAAAGTTTTTTAAGAGGGAGAGCAGTAAAAAAAGACACTATGGATAACTTAAGCCAAAATAGATATTTGTGAACATTATTTATTTAGCTTAAGTTGTGGACAATTGTATGACAATTAAGATAGTCACATTAAAAGTTATAAAAATGTCAAAGTTGGTGGATTAATGACCATAAATTAGTTTGTGACTTAATGATCACAAATTTGACCATTGTTTTGGTATAAATAACTATGAATTCTTTCATTCAAATCATTTCAAAATAATACAATTTATCTTCTTTATTTCTATTGTATTCTTAGAGCAAGAGAAAGGTTCATTGGTGAGAAAGGTTTGAATGAAAATATTATCGGGTAATTATTTAGATTGTGGAAGATATTTATTAGAAATTTTTGTAATATTCTCTTTTTACATAATAAAAATTTTATCATTACTCTTTTATCGTGGTTTGTCGAACCACATTAAATTTTATATTATCTTTTATCTATATTTTTAATTATTTTTTTCTTCACTTATTTTTTTTCTTCATATCGGCACGTAGCAATAATTTGCGTTAAATGTCGGTGACATGGTGATTTATGTTTATCCATTTTCTTATTTTAAGACGGTTTTTAGTTTTTTTTTTCTTTTTCAATTTATAGAAACGACGGCTTCCAAGTTTTAACCGCTTCATATATTTCTTTTTTACATTTATGAATGTTTCGAAAATTTACAATAAATTTTTTTAACAGTGTATATATATATATATATATTGAAAAAAAAAACGCACGCACACACACAAATATTAAACTAATTAAGCTATTTTTTCTAAGCATTGACCAACAAAAATGAAAGAAATTAAAGAAAAAAAAAGCTACAAGACTTGACCTCGTGGAGGGTTGTATGATTTCCAGCACAGGAGAAGGCTTGAATATTTGGGATCACGTTGATCAATTACGAGATTTTCTATCATTTATTTTCTTTTTACAATTGATTAAGATGTTTATGATATTTTGGTCAATTATAATATTGTAGAGAATATGTTTAGGATCTGATACAATACTTAGTTATCTTAATTAATCTGTTATACAAAACACATAAATTTATCTTTTATTTTACTACATAAATAAAATTAATAAAATCAGTTTAGACAAATATTTATTTTCATCAATTGCGAGAGGGTTTGAATGCCTCTACATCAACTAGCTATGGAATAAATAGTCTTAAAGCATATATTTATTTTTTCAGCTCAACTTGCTCGATTGGAAATCTGGGCTATGTTTTCTCTTTTCGTTCAACCGAGGCCCACCATGTTGACCCGTCAACTTTACTGTTTTAATTAGGTCTCTAATTTCAAGGAAAAACAAAATTCCCTTGAATATTATTTACAAATTACAACACAAAAGACTCCTCCATTTAAATAAATCTCTCTCTCTCTCTCTCTCTCTCTCTATATATATATATATATATAACAGAAATTAATGTAAAACAGAAGTAATCTCTTGCAATTTAAAGTAATTCAAGCGAGAGTTTAAATTAAAATAATTTTGTCCTTAGACTTCCTTTTTTAACCTACTTTGTCCTGTATCCAATTTATTCTCAATAAGACAATGATCATGAAATAAATGTTTTTCAATTAATCTGTTATTTTTAGTCGAGGGAGAAAACTGGGGAAATGGGGGATTGAATTTGGACGTTGCAGTCTCTATATGAGACCCACAATTCACTTAGCTTGCTTTTCAGTGCTTCATAACGTTTTACATATCATCATTTTTTGCATGCTATTTATAGCCTTTCTTACTCTCACTTACTCATCATGACTGCAGCGACGGATTCAAAAATTTTAGCCAGTGATTTTCATATACACAATATAAAATTTAATTATAAAAATACCCATATGATAATAAAACAATAAAAAAAAATTATGCAGCGACCGGCGATCTGTGGTGTAGAGACTAGAAGGTGCTCGGATGACGGTGATTTTCTCTTGGATGGCGCTTGGCAGGGATGGGATTAGAAGAAAGGTTTTTTGTTTAAGAATTTTTTATTCAAAAGTGTTTTTTAACCCAAAAATTCAAATTTTTTAAAATTAATTTTTTTGTAATGTATTTTTTTTCTATCAATTTTTTTTAGAAAAAAAGTATAATTTTTAAATTTTATTGGGTCCATTTTATTTTTAATGGGATTCATATTCAATATATTGTACCTAGCTATTATTATAGATTTTAAAAAAATTATAGGATCCAATGACCCTGCCTGCTACTTTACAAGTGCATCCGCCCCTGCATTACCGCAACCAAAAATACTTATCTACGTGGGTTTCATCATGTATTAATTTTTAATTATATTATATTATATACGTAAACTAATTAATAATATTATTCATATATAATTTTGATTGAATTATCATAAAAATTTGATATAGACAAGAGAAAAAAAATATCCATACTTATGCTTACGTGATAAACGGATGAAGGAGATTATTAGCCTTTTATTCAGATTCGATCTATAATTTTATTTATTAATTAATAATAAAATATTATATAAATTGTAACTTTTGTAATTTTTATATGAAATAGTATCAGTCACTCTATCCATAATATAAATTGATTGAATTTAGACTAATTTTTTTTTTTCCTAAAACCAAGAACGTTGCATGTCTACTACAAAGCAGGAGAAATAATTGAATCGTGACAAAATGATACTATAATCTATAAATATATAAATTATTTATAAAAACGTAATAATTTTATACTGGATAGTCACGAGAGAGTCCATGAACTTATAAGCATGTCGTATTTCATGCTTTGCAGGAGACTCATGATCCCTTGATATTTTGATCACGTAAAGTTATCAAGGCCATTTCTTCATAGAGATTTCTATTTTTTTTTTTTCAAAAAGAGGAAGAAAAAAGCCAGAGATGATCATTTTCTTTTTTTTTTTTATTCCAAAAAATAAAAATACATAGCCCTGCTGCTCATCTTCATTTTGCAATTATAGTTATCTTTTATCAGTTTATGGTAATGATACTAAGACCTGATTACATTTTGAAGCAAATAAGTGATAATAGAAAGTCATTTAAATTATTTTTTTTCTCGTGAACTTGGTTTATATAAAATGAGTTTAAATAAGTATTCTATAAGAATTTTTTTTTAATTTTTAAAAACTGTTTTTAATTTTTAAATATATAAATACAGTGTGAGATAAATATAGAGGATCGAATGTGATAAGTTTAATTAAATAGCGTTTTTTATCATATTATATTACTAAATCAAATCTAAATAATTGTGAGGTTTATTGAACCACTAAATTATTGAATGAATTTGAATGGCCAAAAATTGCCATAGACGTGGCTTCATTTTTATTACATTTTGGGCAATCCTCGTGCCTATAAATAGGCAATCCATGGGCAGCAAATGAGCATAGGGAAGTGAGCTTCCTAAGTGAGTGAAAGAATAAAAAAAAAAAAAGAGAATAGAGATTGAGAGAGTATTCCATTTTATTTTTAATTTTTTTCAAATTATTAGTTGTGACACAACTCTATTCAATCCTAATTTTTCTCAACAAATGGTATTATAACCAACTTAGGTTTTAATAGTTACTTATCGTATTATTTGTGGTTGCTACTAATAAGCAGACCATCCACATCAGAAAATAAATTAGATTATTATTTATCCTTAAAGTTTATTATAGAAACAATGACAATAAAATATGAGATCCAAAAATTCAATGAGAATAATTTTTTATTATAAAAATTAAATATGAAAGTTATATTGAGAAAAAATTATTGTCTAGTGGCTATCAATGAAAGATCGATGGAATTCATAGATAATAATAATGGAATGATATTGATGAAAATATTATTGCAAATATTCATCTTGCATTAGCAAATGGAGTGTTGTCAGGAGAAGAAAACTACAAAAGAGATTTAAAATCATCTCACAAAGTTGTATGAAGTTAAATTACTTTACAATAAAAAAAATTAAGAGGAAATTGTACACTCTACAGATGTCAGAATCTACTTCAGTGACAGAACACATCAATATTTTGAATACTCTATTTTCTCAAGTCATATCACTGGGTTATAAGTTAGAACCAAATGAACATGCTGATTTTTTATTTCAAAGTTTACTTGATTCATATTATCAACTTATCATCAATCTAATAAAAAATGTCTTCACAAACATTATGAGCTTTGATGATATTACAGTTGTTATTCTTGAAAAGAAAAATTGGTGCAAGAACAAATAGGAGAGGGAGATCAATGGAACATGGCTCAAGTGAAAACCAAGATCAAGGTAGATTAAAGTCAAAAAGCAAAAAAATCTAAAATGCTACTATTGTGACAAAAATGGTCACTTGAAGAAGGATTGTTGGAGTTTTTATAAGAAAATTTTAAATTTTCAAGAAAATATTGCAACCACATCTGATGATGGTGCTATTTTGTATTATGAAACAACGACAACTAATGAAGGTAGAAATGCATTTGCTAATGTGTGGTTCATTGACTTGGAAGCCACATTTCACATGATCTATTGAAGAAAATGATTCCATCAATATGAACCTATATTTGAGGAATCTATGTATAGTTGCAATGATTATGCCTTAAAGATTATTGGTATTAGAACTATTAAGTTGAAGTTCCATGATAATACAATACACATTATTCAACTAGTGCTACATATGGAAGTCTTGAAAAAGAACTTGTTATTGTTATATCAATTAAATGATCCTGGCTGTAAAATTGAAACTGAAAAATGAATAATAAAGGTGATTCGATGTGCATTTGTACTTATGAAGGGAGATAATATAACTATTATCTTATATATGTTGAAGGGAGAGACTTTATTAGAAAGAGATGTATTAGTTACTTCAAGTAGTTTAAGTGAAAGATTTGTAATAGTGTGACATCTGAAACTTTGGCATATGTCTGAATAAAAAATAAAAATTATTGCGGAACAAAATCTACTTTCAGGTCTCACTTAGGTGTCTTTACCTTTTTATGAGTATTTTCTTACAAGTAAGCAACACATATTTAAGTTTAATACATCAAACTCTAAAAGTATATAAATTCTAGAACTATTTTCATTATAATGTATGTCAAACACTAGTTATGTATTTGGGATGAGCAAAGTATTTTTTATCTTTCATATATAATTATTTTAGAAGATGTCGGGTATATCCAATTAAGAAGAAAGACAAGTGTGTTTCCATTTTTAAAGTAGTCAAAGTGCGGATAGAACTTGATTCTGAAAAGAATATTAAGCGTCTAAAGAAAAATAATGAAAGAGAATATACTAGTTGTGAGTTTATAGAATGGTCCAATTAAGAAGGTATCAAAAGACAGTTCACTACATCATACACTTCTTAATAAAATGAAATGACAAAACGAATAAACATAATCTTATTAGAAAGAACAAACGCAATATTGGGAGCTACAAGTTTAGAAAAATCTTTCTAGATAGAAGCAGTAAAAATTACATGTTATGTGATAAATCGGGTCTCATCAACAATAATTGGATTGAAGGCACCGATGGAGATGTAGACTGGAAAGAAAGTTGATTATTTAAACTTCCATATATTTGGAAGTCCTGTGTACGTGATGTACAATGTCTAATAAACTATAAAACTGGATCCAAAATTCAGAAAATATCTATTCTTAAGGTATGCTGATGGAATAAAAGAGTATCACCTATGGAATCATATTGCCCATAAGGTTGTAGTCAACAAAAATATTATTTTTTTAGAAAACAAACTACATAAAGAAGAAAAAGATGATATCACAGTGAAAGAAAATACAAAGACTACGGTAGTACATGGGAAAAAGAAAGTTGAGCAACAGAATTATTCTGAAGCAGCACAAGAGCACGGGGAACAAAGACAATGTGTTTCTAAGGCACCATAACCTTAATAGTTATATCGCTCTAAAAAACAATCAGGTTGACACTCTAAGTATGTTATGGAGAGTAATGTTGCATACTTTCTTCTAATAGATGATGAAGAGTCATCAACTCTCAGAGAAAATATTAAACAAATCCGTTGCATCTCAGTGGATGGAAGCAATGCATGAGGAAATGAATGTTCTTCATAAGAATAAAATTTGAGAACTTGTTTCATAACTAGAAGGAAGAAAACCTATCAGTAACAAATGAGTGTATAAGATCAAACATAATGACGAAAGTCAAGTGGAATAGTATCATGCAAGATTGGTAGTAAAAAGATATGCTCAGAAAAATGATATTGACTTTAATAAGATAATTTCTCCAGTGGTACGACTAACAACAATTAAAGTAATTTTGGTAATGTGTGTTACATTTGACTTACTTCAAGAGTATTTAGATATGAAAACTACTTTTCTTTATAGAGATCTTGAAAAATAAATTTATATACTCCAACCAGAAGGTTTTGAGAAAAAAAAAAGAAGAGAATTTGGTTTGCAAATTGAACAGTTCTATGTACAATCTCAAACAAGCATCCAGGTATTGGTACAAGAGATTTGATTTTTTTATTATGAGGTTTGGATACAACAGACTGAATGCAGAACCTTGTACATATTTCAAGAGATTTGGTAAAAATGATTTCATAATTTTGTTACTATATGTAGACAACATGTTGATAGTAGACCCCAACAAAAATTGTATTGAAGAATTGAAGACATAGTTTAAGGATAGTAACAGGTAAGATACCAGCAAAAATTGTTATATCCAAATTCATTTAAAATTATAATTTTAATACTCATACTCGTCCCAAACCTAATTAATACTGAAATCCGTTTAATTACCAGTTTATCATTAAAAATTTTAAAATAAAAAATTCAAACTAATTAAATAATTAAAAATTTAAAAATATACAAACAATCTACCATAAAATCAATACAAAATCAAATAAAAAAATAAAATAAAACATAAAATCTAATTTTACACATTCAAATTAAAATAATTCATCAAATTGTTCAAAATAACATTAAATAACAAAATTAAATATTTTTCATTATAATAGAAAAATTATATTTCAAAATTTAAACTTCTATTACATTTGTAATTCATCATTTAATAAAAAATATAAAAAATAATTTATTATATTATTACATCAATAAATTATATATATAATTGGGTTCATCGGTAACAGATACTCGATGGTTTCTATCCATACCCAATCCAAATCCTTAATGAATTTAAATATTATTATCCAAATTCGTTCCAAAACTCTAATATAATTACCCATTATGGTTTAAATGGGTTGGATAGACGCAGTTATCCACGAAATCTATACTCGTTGTCATCCCTAGCATAGTAGGCTAAGGAGTTTGAGATGGACTGGGGACCGACAAACAAGATTTTACGAATACAAATTCATCGTGACATAAATAATAGGAAGATTTATCTTTCTCAAAAAAATTATTTAAATAAAATTTTGTGACGCTTCAATATGTAAGATTGTAAGTCAATTATTATCTATTTTTTTGTTAATTTCAAGTTATCCTCCAGTATAAGTTTTAGCACAGAAACATAAATGATTGAGATGCCTTGAGTATCGTATGCATCTGCAGTGGAAAACCTAATGTTTGGTATGATATGCACAAGACTAGACATTGCACAAGCAGTGAGAGTGATTAGTTAGTACATGACAAATCCTAGTAAAGAGCATTGGAATGCAGTGAAAATAGTTCGTTAGGATACAAAACACTTTGACTGTCACAAAATAGAGAAATTTTATCCTGTTAATACCCGAATTCCTCCAATGTCATTTTTCAACTAAATTCATTATTTACTAACTTATGTAGCTGTTATATATTTTGCTTATGTTGTTGACAAAACCACAACTAACTACAATTTTGAAATATAGCTTACAACTTTGTTATCAAGTAAAAATACATATCCAATGGTAGATTTGTTTTTGTCAAGATCATTTGTATAATCTGAGTTAACAACTTTCATTTAACGACAAAATACATTTGAGTGCTGTACCACTTTATTTATGAGAAAGTGGAAGAAATAATAATGAATATATAGAAAATTCATACAAAATATATCGTAATAGATTTTATGATTAAAACAGTCAACTCTGACAAGTTTATATAGTGTTAATTATCTAACAGCTTAACAGAAACATAAGCGATATGCAGTGATAAGAAATAAAAAATGGTATGAAAAGGAAGAAAGAATAGTATGAACATGTGATTGATTTAATTAAATTTTCAAGTGAGAGATTGTTGAATTGACCCACCGCCACTACAACCACTAAATTATTGAATGAATTTGAATGGCCAAAAATGGCCATAGACGTGACTTCATTTATATCACATTTTGGGCAATCCTACTTATAAATAGGCACTTCATGGGCAGCAAGTGAGCATAGTGAAGTGAGTTTTCCAAGTGAGTAAAAGAAAAAAATAGAGATATTAAGAGAGAAAAAAATTATTATTCTCTTCTTAAATTTAAAAAAAAGTTGTAATTTCTTCTTTTTAGTAGAATTATTTTATCATTTTTTATTATTTTTATCTTGATTTGTTTAAAAGTTTTCCATATAAAATCCATATATTACATTTTATTTTTAATTTTTTTCAAATTATTAGTTGCGACCTTATTTTATCTAATCCTAATTTTTCTCAACAAGCTTAAATTTGATAAGTTCTTAAACATTGAAATTTTTTTGAGTTAAATGAGCATATTAAATATAAAAATAGTAAATAAGAAATTATATTTTGCAGATTTTTCTATTTTTAATTTCCAAAATACTTTATTGATGGTTTTTTTCCGCAATCTCTAAGCTAATATTTCAAATATTGGGTCCCGTTGTAGTGCTAATGGAATGCCCACCAATCAAATGGATGGGATATTCTGATTAACATCATATAGATATATATTGCTTTCCAATCCAACTATAGTCTGGCAAAAAATAAAAGGAGCTCCCTTTCCCGCATTGTGCCATGATATTTTGGAGGTGAAAAAAGCAAAAGAATATGCCCCCACATATATATCATAGATAACACACACACAGCTAGCCCACTGATAATTGATCTGAAAGTCTAGTCTATCACATATAGTTTGTGAATTATTGGACTGAATATGCATTTCGGGCATTATTACTTATATACTAGAGTATAGTCGAGTCATAATATTAAAGTTTGTTAATACCAATAGTAAACTTCAAGTAAAACCATTCATTATCACACATATAAAAGTAACAATGATCAAATGTTGGATGAATTATTTGGAAAAAAAATAATAGGTACAAAAAATAGTTTTTATGGAAGTTTAAAATTAACCCAATAGCAATCTTCTTTTTAATTGACTTTAGCATCAAATGATTACACTTTGGATTCTCTTTCTTTTTCTTGCATGCAGATTTTTCTATTAGAAACGACAAGACTCTATTTTGGGCGAAATGCTCAAAAACACTTTCCTCCGTTTGTTTACTCAACAACATTCTGTGATTCAGATATATCTTTTGTTTTCTAAAAATAGAACCTATAAATAGTAAATATTATTTTCTTCTTCTTCAAGTTTAGTTTCTCAAGTACAATTTACTGAAATTTATTCGGATATTCAAAATTATTCGGAACCCAACACACTTTCCTACCCATTCAAAATTATTCGGACTTTGTAAAGGGCTTTCGAGGTTTTGTTTTAGCCTATAATACTAATTAAAATAGAGTTACTGAATTTAGGAAATAATTAACATTTTAAAGATGAGATGAGAGGAGCTAGGGAATGAAAATGAAGAATATCTTGGGAAAATCCATACCCATTTTATTACACGGTTCCAAAAATGGCATACTCCCCAGCGCTCTCTCTATATACATTATATATGGTATTGAGGATTTTAAATCAATGGAGTAAAAAAAAATTTGCTACAAATAGAGTAAAAATTTTATAATCTCACAAAAAAAATTATAAGATTAATAAAAAAAATTAATGGAAATATTACTTTTTAAAATTAAATGGGGTCATTTTTTATTTATAACATAAATAAAAAAAAAAGAAATATTTCGAATAAATGGGTCAATAGCACCCATATAAAAGATACGCTCCTCTCTCTCTATATATATGTATCTCTTTAGTATGTGGAAAACTTCAATAATGATACGTTCCTTTTGTTTATGATCTACATGATGTGAAGAAAGTAAGAAACATAGTATATTGGCTTGGCTTGGCTTTGATATGGCCACTAAGAAATTATCATATATATAAATCCAGCGTAATCTACATCACTACTTAATTCCAAGAGATTTCTTTTGGGGTTATTTCAGCACTTTAATTTAAAACCAATATTATATCTTGGAAAAAAAATTCTGGGTCTCACAAATTTGTCGATTTTTAAATATTATTTTAGTATATACAAGATCTAATTTTAACATATTGAATAAAATTATAATATTTTATTCTATTTAGTCTTTAGATTTCTTAATTCAGCAAGATCTAGAATTAATGTCTAAAAACACAATATAATACAACAAAAATGTCAAAGAAAAAAGTAATAGCTGGGAGACGGAAAACTGCATTCATAAAAAGGTGGTTTATCCACATAAATCCCAGTCTTAGGTTAGTCGCTTTATCCACATAATCTTAATTAGTCTTTCCTTACATAAGCTAATGAATACTTAATATATAGTCATTAATTTAGAGGATAATTAAACGTAAAGTTGTGGACTCAACATTAGTGGGAACTAACTGTGATTAGATAAGACAGGATCTTTTCCCATCTTATCTAAGATTATGAGATTTTTAAATAAATTTAATTAATTTGTATTGAATTTATTCAGATCATCTTCACTACTTCCGTAAATATTCCTTCTTTGATCAAAGTTGATCCATCCGTCTCCATTTGCTATACGCTTTGCAGATCTTATGCAATAAAGGAAAACAGATAACTGAACATTAAATTAATCTAAACAGCTCATTTTGCTATGCTTGTTAAGGTTTAAACTCTAAAAGGACAAAAAGTTATTGCAATTTTCCTTTTTCTTTTCTTTTCTTTTTTTAACTGTTTTTTGGACATGGACATGTTCTCTTATAGGGGAGAACGAATTCAAAAAAAAAAAAAAAAACTCAACTATACTTTGAAAAAAATCTATAGCATGAAAATCCTAAACTTCTGGGGACCCGACTATACTTGTAATTTTATTGTTACGGAAAATTTTGATGTACGTACCCAAAAAAAGATATGAATGAAAATAAAAACCTATGGTCAAATATAATTAAACTAAGAAGTACATTTATAACACGGGTTTATGAGAGATAAGATGAGCAAACTAGAAAATGTTTGGTGATGATTAATTAAAAAATACTATGTAGGGTACATAACTTGGGCATAATTCCATGCGTCATGTTGAGTTTACAACAATTTAGAACTTGTAAAACAAAAAATGAAAATTCCGTACATACAAGCCAAGCCGAGTAGTAAATCAGAGCTGACAGGGGATGTGTCGTTTTGTGGTCGGAAAGACAATTTTGTCATTTTCTAATATATAAAGGGTTGACGTGGTGGGGCTTGGGCCCAAGTCAAAATCTTTCATTCAACGTAAGTTTTATAAGTGGAGGTAGGTCCCACATTGAAGGTTGCCGTTTTTCCTGTTATTTTTATGCGATCTTTCCTGTTATTTTTATGCGATCAATCAATCAGTCGTCATTTGTGAGAATTTTTTTTTAAAAATTAAAATTAAAATCAATCGTTAAAATAAAAAACAAAAAAAACGTAGCTTTCAAAGTACAGTGTTATATTCATCAATAATCTAACTCCTCTTTTCCTAATTTTCACTATTGAATGCAGTGCATGCACCAGTACCCCCGCCGTCCACTTTCATCCTTTGTTCCTTAATTTCAATTCTATATATAATTATACCCATTTTTGCATTCTACTTAATTAGCTCTTAACTTGCTATATATAGATGAAGCAGCGAGGTGGAAGCCTGCAACTCACAAACAACATAACATACAAAAAATCAAAAAACAAAATGAGGATTCCAGCTGGAGCAGCAAGGCCACCCACTCTACCAGCTGCTTGTGCTTCAAATCACCGTCATCAACTCGCTCTTTATTCTCCTAGTTACTATCTCTTCTCCTTTAGTTTTAGGTTACTTCGTACTAAATTTTCAGCGCCAACTACTCATCTGCATCTTACTATTAACAGCAATTATATAACTTCTACTTGTAATAAACTGGGTAAGAGTTGGACGGAATATCAAGGGATCAACAATTGGGAAGGTTTGCTTGACCCACTTGATGATCATCTGCGAAGCGAGATTTTACGCTATGGAAATTTTGTTGAAGCAGCCTATCGCTCTTTCGACTTTGACCCTTCTTCCCCTACATACGCTACCTGTAAATTCCCCAAAAACACCCTCTTTTGCAGGTCTGGATTGGGCCATAATGGCTATCGTATCACCAAGAATCTCCGCGCCACCTGCGGCCTACAATTGCCCCTTTGGATTGATAGAGCTCCCCCCTGGATTTTCACCCAATCTAGCTGGATCGGATACGTTGCCGTTTGCCAGGACAAGGAGGAGATTGCCAGGCTTGGACGACGCGACGTCGTTATTGCTTACAGAGGCACCGCTACTTGCTTGGAATGGCTTGAAAATCTACGAGCCACTTTGACTTGTCTACCGGAATCCCCAAGTAGTACCCATACCAATGGCATGGTCCCGGACCCCATGGTAGAGAGTGGATTTTTGAGCCTATACACTTCGGGTACCGCCACGTGTCCTAGTTTACAAGATATGGTGAAGGATGAGATGGCGCGAGTCATTCAAATGTACGGTGATGAGCCACTGAGTTTCACGATCACCGGTCATAGCCTGGGTGCCGCACTGGCAACACTGACGGCGTACGATATTAAGTCCAGTTTTACACATGCGCCGATGGTGACTGTTATTTCATTCGGTGGGCCACGTGTGGGGAATAAAAGCTTCAGGTCCCAGCTGGACAAAGGTGGGACCAGGATTCTGCGTATAGTGAACTCGGATGATTTGATCACAAAAGTACCTGGATTTGTGATTGACAACAATGACGTGGCGAGGAACCAGGCTGTCCAGGTGGCAGGATTGCCAAGCTGGCTGCAGAAGCAGGTGGAGAGCACTCAGTGGGTGTATGCTGAGGTGGGACAAGAACTGCGACTGAGCAGCAAGGAGTCTCCGTATCTGAATAAAAGGGATATCGCCACGTGTCATGAGCTGAGCACATACCTGCACTTGGTTAAGGGATTTGTTAGTTCGACTTGTCCGTTTAGAGCGACAGCCCAAAAAATGCTGAATATGCAACATAGAGAAAAGCAAATTGTGAAATGCACATAAACAAAATAACACTAGAAAGAGGTAAAAATTTACGATTTAGGAGCAAATTGAACAGTACATGACGGAGTGAGTCATATGTTTAGCATCCAATAAATATGGATTCTTGTAGTACGTTGTATATATTCGGAATTAAGAATCAACCATTTTTCCTCAACAAATTTTAATATTCAATTATAATTTTGGCAATTGTTAGTGTACATTCAATTCAATATTAATGCATGATTATGTAATTACAAGTCAATTACAAAATGTGTTAGTAATGAATGATTCTTTAATTTTCTTATCTTAAATTATAAGATTTGCATGAAACTATTCAACCATACTACTTTTGCATATATATAGTATATAGAATATGATTGAATTGATACAATATGATAATGGTCCCTAAGTGAATTTCTTCTTACACACATTAACATGTAAATAAGTTACAAAAACAATTAGTAAACTAGAAATTAATCATCATAAAGTATAAGTGTTAAATCTAAAGTTAGACTAACTAATAGGTTTATAAAAGTCTAGCTCTCAACCTTATAAGCAAATAATAGTATATGTAAAATTTATTACTATATATATATATATATAAGCCTAGCTGTTTGCTATATTGGGAAAAAGAAAAGAAATTAAAAAAATAAAAATTGTATTAATAGTTGAGGTGCCGAATGGTAAATATTAAAACATCGGAGACAAGTCTCAAGTCTCAACAGAACCGACCAACAACGAGGGAGGCAACAGCCTCAATATAATGTGAAAAAGGTGTACTTATATATTTATGAGTAATGCCTAAAAGTTAAAAGTAGAGGAAAATTCAAACATGTTTATACATGCGCTTACTTCTTTCTTTATGATCAATTGTGCATATAAAATCTTTTCGTTCGTCCCAGGCTATCCACCTATATCTCAAAGATGGCAATTGATGTGTGGTAGTTGGGGAATTTATGATAAACAGTGGTTAAGAAGAATATATTTAATTTTTAACAACCATGCATGAGATATATAATAGTTGGACTGCTCGTTTAGAAAAATAAAATTAATAACAAATTCGTGAATTAAATATTATTGGTAACTCATTTCCCTGAGCTATTTCATGAGAAGCATTTTAATTTTAGTAATTAGTTCTTATACTCGATGTTATGAATAAAATTACTCTGATTTTATTGATTGTATATATATATATATATACACAAGAGTCTCACTAGAATAGGAATAGGAATACAAGTGTAGAAGAAATAGAAAAATATAATTACAATTAAAATACAATTAGTAAAATACAAATAAAATCCTCATTAGAATAAATTCCTTATCACTGGAGACCAAATATAGCGAAAAGTTTGGAGCAGAAAGGTCATAGACCACTGCTCACATGGAATTGCAAGTGCTCAAACATTGTTTTAAGTAGCTTTAGTATGATGTAGATAATGATTTCTACGATAAAAAAAATAAATAAACAATAAATTTATGAATAAATTAATAATGAAACAATATTTATTCAAATCAAATTTCTCATAAATTAATTTAATTATAATTTTTTATATATTATAATTTTAGAGATGTAATAAGTAATCTGTGTTGATTTGCTGACTGCTGAAATTGTGTGGACGGCAAGAATGAGCAGTGTACAACGCGTTTATGAATAATATCTGGCCAAAGGGGAAAAGGAAAAAAAAGCACAGTACGTGTACCATCCACTTTAAGGCTTTAAGCTTAGATACGGATCAAACACAAAGATTTCGATTATCATATGCTTCGCAATTTCTAACAGCCATTTTATTTTATTTTATTTTATTTTAAAAAATATATAAGGCAAAATGTTTGTAAATTAAATTAAAAGGTACATATTAATTTAATTAACAAATAAATTTTATAGTAAATTAATAATTATAAAATAATTTGACAGTCAAATTGATATTTCATCTCTATGTGTTCATATATTTTTCTTTTTTTTTTTATAAAGGAAAATATAATATTTGTAATTATAGAGAAGATAACAACAGTGAGAGAAGACCTCTTCCTGGAAAAAAAAAAAAAAACAATGTGGAAAATGCCTCGATCTATCTGTATAAAGAAAGCATATATTAATTAAGAGTTTTTGAATTTGAGCACACGGAATTAAGAAAGACTGCGGCTGCATATGTGACTGTAGAGCCTCCGACTCCGACCCACTACTACTTTCATTTTCTTTTTCTTCAATCATTGTCAAGAATCTCCTCAGCACAAATGCAGATAATGCAGTGAGGCCATGAATATCCCATTTGAATTAACTCATGCCATCATGCTTCAATTTGATTCCTTTTTCTTTTATGATTAATATTTATTTAGAATATATATAATTTTATTTTAACACAAAAATCTTACATATTTTAAATTCTCATGGTAATCTTGAGAAAAATAATAAGCTCAAATCTACAATCAAAGTAAAAGCAAAGATATATATATATATATATATATAAAGAGTAATTAAGTTTATTAAAGAGTACTTCAAGAGACAAATTAAAGTTTACCCTTTAATTTTGTTCTAATTAATAATAAAATTTGAAAAAATATCACTTTCCCTGAAGATACGAACCACAATTTTTGTTACCATCAAATTGATTTGAATATGGAAAAGTTTGTCAATTTGTAAGAATTATATTTTCTCATGTTTCATAATTATATAGTTATTATCTATCACTGTTGTTCAATAAGTGGTCAATATGTGTGCGTGATAAAGAACTATGAAATTCTGCAATATCTGCATGCGATGAAACTGTTATATAAAAATCAAACACATCACTTTGGCAATATAAAATCATATTGTTTTAGTTAATAATAATAAGGAAAAAAAAAAAGGTAACTCCGTCCAGGAATCAATATGATCTGATAGCGAATGTTAAGGGGGGGCCTATCATACAGCTAAGTCCCCTGATAGCCCTTTTTTTTTTGGACGGTGAAATCTGCTATTATTTGCACGTTGACATAAATTGTTGATTGATTCTGCTAAAACTTCATATCCATGACTGATAATTAAGAATTTTTTTTTTTTTTTCCAAATGAAAGTCTATGATTTCGTTAATAAATAAAATCAATAATTAAAAATATATTACTTTTTGAATAAAGCCATAAATCGATCATTTTTTTTTCAATTTAATAATTTAATAAATAATTATTAAATTGAAAATAATAAATAATTATTAATAATTATTAAATTGAAAATAATAAATAATTAAAGTGAATTTTTTTTGGATTTTTTTTATCAATTTTTTTGTAATTTTTTTCGTTATTGTAAATGTATTTAGGCTACGAACTTAGAAATGGAGAACAACTTGAAGAAATGACCTTAAATCAAAAAATCTTTCTAAATTGGAGCAACATTGAATATTCATGGATAAAATTTATGGTAAATTTATTGTTATTATACAATTAAGAAAAAGTAATTTTTACTTTACAAGTTAGTTGTAAACCAATTGTAAAAATAGTATTTCTTATGTGATCATTTATTATTAGTTTGGTGTATAGATTTGATTTAGACAAATAATTTAAATCAAAGAAGCATACAAACATGCAGAGATAAGTTGGAATATTCAAGCTCTAGAGTTTTGAGGGATTAAGGTCGGCCAGGGATAAAAATTACAAGAATGAGATACATGACATTGACAGTAAGGCAGCATATTGAATGATATCATTGGGGTGGCTCACTGTAAACCACTAAATAAATAAATAAAAGGTCATGAGATTCATAAGAAAAAGAGCAAGAGATTATAAGCAGCATGACACAACACATTTATATTGTTTTTAGATTTAAATCACTTATTTTTAATTCTGATCATTAAATTAAATTAAGTGATTATTAACCTATTAAATAAATTAATTAATCTAAACAACTTATCCTACAACATATTTTACCTGTAACTCCTATATTCCTATTTATTCATTTTTTTAACATAAAGTGGCCACACATTTTCTTTAAAATTTCTTGGTTATAACTGCCATAAAAGAAAAATATATAATAGACATAATATTTCATCATATGAATCACTTCCTTCTCTGAATAGTAGCGCATGAAATCTTTTTTGGAAATCAATTTGATTCTATCTTTATTTGTTATATTTGAAAACATAAGTTTTTTTTTTAATCTAATTACTTTACAATCAGAGACTTCTCAAATATTATATCGTAAGGCACAAATGGATCAAGAGACTGATTCTAGAGCAGCTGAATAATTAAAATAAATGGAACCAAATAAAAATGAAAGAGGAAAAATTTTTTTTAAAAAAGCTCAAACTATCAAAATTAGAAACATATTGCAGACTTGTAATTAAGAAATTGGATAAACTTTAGTGTCAACATTATTTTATAGTGAAACTATAAATTTCACAAAAACGAATCTATTGGAGTTTGAAAATAATTAACTTTGCAATCCCAAATTAAAATTAACATTGGAATAGCAATGGTGGATTGGATAATCGTCATTACAAACTCAAATATTTTAGTAAATCATTATACAGCCCCTTTCCTTTTTTTTTTATTTTTTTTTAAGGTTACCAAACGAACTTTGTCTTTCTAATAATCAACAACAACAAAATTGAGGTCGAATAAAGATTGTCTCCTATAATAAAAAAAATTATTTAAAATTTAATTTTGGTAATCTATTTTCCTTTTAAAACTCCAACATAAAAAAATACATATATATCAAAAGATTTTGCTTTATATATAGCTTTGTATAGCAGCCTTTAGATTTCTTCCTCCTTTCCTTAAAAAAAAAATGCAAAATTAGTTTGGATATCAAAATATTTTTTTTACTACCTAATATTTTGAACTCTTTTATATAAAAAAAAATTAAGTATATATATATATATATATATATTCCAAACAAAGAGTGATGTCACCGAGTGCGTCACTAATAAAACTAGAAGAAAGCATGAAAAATCCTTCCCAAGAATTCCACCTTCTAACAATAAAGTTGATCCTGTTGTCAACTTGGCTAAAAGACTGAAGCTTGAAGCAAACTGAACTTAGGTGGGTATACTAAATTCCTTCCGTAAACCCACTTTAATTTTTATTATTATTAGGTTTTGTTAGTGACCTAATTATCATATTTACTACAGCACACCTTTCCGTACAAAAAAAAGTTTTCGATTGGCTTTGAATTAGCGATATTAAATTACAAGAAAATGTTAAAATTGTGACGCTATTTTGCGACGCACCATATTGTGTCGCTAAATTGCAACACTTTAGCGAGGCAATTGAGCGCCCAGTGACAACAAGTTAAAATTTAAATTTAGCGACGCACTTAGCAATAATCTTGCTACGCGGGTGACATTATTATCTAGCGACTCTCTTAAAGTGTCGCTAATTGTGGCGCATGACCATGGCGGGAGATTTAGTGACACTCTAGCGTCACTAGTCAAGTCGCTACTTAGCGATGCCTTTTCTTACGTTGCTGATTTAGGTGCCTTAAGACAAAAATGTCAGAAGTATTATTGTTTTAGATTAGTGACTTCGTTCTCGTTTGGCTGTTTAGCGATGTTGTCTGCGTGACACAGCCTTATTAAATGAAATGCCCCATTTTGACCTTAATGTTGTTGTTAGCAATGCCATTTTGGAGTCACTATGTTTCAAGATGAAAGTCGCCCTAATATCCCAATTTTCAAATTCCTAACCCACTCCCACCTCGCTCCACTCTAATATGTTCTTTGGTCGTTTTTGTGTGGTTGTCAGACACCCCTCCACCTCGAGTAGCAACTTCCGGCCAACCCCACCCCAAGCAACAACTTAGCCTGCCAAAGATGAAGGAAATAAGAAAAGAAAAGAAAAGGAAAGGGTGAAGAAAGTTTCGGCCAAAGCTTGAAATTCTACGATGAGTGAATAAAAACTTTTCTCCTATCTTTGTTCTTTCCTTTCTCACAATCTAGGGCTGATAGTGACGTAAAAAGATATATGAAATCAGAGGGTAGGGTTTTATCCATCACAACTCTCTTAACCTTGATGACAATGGCAGATAAATAAGTAAATATAATAAAATAAAGATAATGTGATTTGACAAATAGAGAGAGAATATTTGGATTTACAAAAATTTAAAGTTAAAAATTTTATTAGGGGATTTATTATGTAAGAGAAATTTGGCCATTGTCAGTACTGAATTTCTCAGCTGTCCACAGTCTTCAGTTCTTGGAAATCACAGCTTATGCAATCAGGTCTTTCCATCAAGAGATGTTACAAGATTTGAGTTAGAAGGAGAGTGAATAATATTGATTTTTAAATACCCTTGCATTTCATTTTAATGTAAAACTGATCATAAAACATGGCCATAAGTGAGTAAAATGTAGCTTTGAGTTACGGCCTAAGACACTTTCATAATTTCTTTCTGAATGAAACTTTTTAGGTTTAAGCAAAGTATGAATGATCAGACAATTTTCAAAAATTCATAATTTTAAGCCATAATTGAACCAAAAAGATAATCTAAAAATTCATGTTTTAGTAATATTGCAAAATTTACTACTCTCACATATTTTCGTACCTTACATAGAAGTTCAAATAAAGGAATCAAATGAGTAGAGGTTATTGTTCTAGCATTTTACTTACTTTATGCTTTATATGTTGATAGCTTTGTTTAGTCTTTGTGGTTACTGTTGTTCTTGTTGCCCTTGACATTTAGGTAATGAAGAATGTCAGCGGTCATATCTTAGTTGGGCTTAGGTGGTGGAATGAAATAAATGAAGAGAGTGAAAGCGTGTGGAAATTTGAAAGCCTTGATTTGAAGGTTTGCAATATTATTAATTTTTTGCAATATTATTAATTTTTGTTACTCATTTCTACAAAGCTACCTTTTATCCATCCCTTTTGTAGTTGGAATTCATACACTTCTACTAATCTTATAGATTTTTAGAATGGATGAGTAACCAACAAATAAAAGAAAAAAGAAGAGAGCATTAAAGTCATTCCAGAAGGAGGGTGAATGATTCTTTCTTCTTTAATCGTTATTATGAAGAAAATAAGTGTTGTGATGTTTGTTGGGTGCCAAGTAGAGTGACTCACCTTAGGTTAGGTTTATTTGATCATCATTAAATAATATTTATCTCTTGACATGTGTACTTGAACAGTATCTTTATTTGCAATTTTCTTCTTATATCATATTATATTGGGTTGAAAGTTAATTTAGGTTATGAAATAATTGATTAAAAAAGAGAAAATTTTACCCAACTAAAGCTGGATCATTCATCATTGGTTCTTGGAAATATATACTTTATTATCAGTTAATCAATGATATTACTACATATCAATCTCTGCCACAAATTTATATAGATACATAGAAATTTCACATTTAGGGGCAAGCTCAATCTATCATACTTGTTATGACTTCATTTATTTTATTTTTTTATGAAACACTATGATTTCATTATTGCGATATTTTAGGAATAACTCCTACCCATTAAATGTTGGGCTGTATAAAGGTTAATAACCTAGGTGTTGTAATTAAATTGAAGTTGTCTCTCTTTGTAGTTTACTTGACTTATTGAAACAATATCAAATACATGTATTATAAGTTTAAGGTTACTATGAGACAAGTTATTTATGATAAAGGGACTAATTTATAGGAGATGGAAAGAGAGAAATAAGACATTGAAGACGTTAATTTTTTAACAAAAGGAATGAAGAATATGATGATTTTTTTTTACTCGAGGACAATGGGGATTGCTATTAAATTTTCTAGGAGTGGCTTGGAAAGTATAATTTATGCTCGTAATTTCTTTGAAATGTTAGTCAGTGCCAATTGTTATTTTTATAATCATCTTTGACTTTTTTTTTATGCAAATTGAAGTATAATTTGAAGTTTGCTTGTGTGTTGTAAATTTTTGTTTGAACTTGTACTTTTTGGAGAAAAAGTATCATGGACAACAATTTGGTTTGAACTTATCACACACTTCCATCTATAATTTTTGCAGTGTTTACATATTTTTTGCACATTAAAGTGGCGTATTTTTTTTATTAGCTGCAGGTAGATAGATTGTCAATATCACTAACTTTTGGTTAATTATGAATATGAAGTTTTCACTTATAGTAATAGAGAAAATCTAAAGTCCTATTATTTGTATTTCTCCTCAAGTTTGAACTGCATTAATGAAAAATATGAGAAATGATTCTCTAAACTATGTTCGAAGCAAACCTTATTAACTCCACCGGTTATTGAACATGAACATGGAAATGTAGCTGGAGTAGTTTTTATATATACATCAGGATATTTATTAGTTTTCCATGCATGCATTGTTTGATCTATAACTTTGGTTTACATATAAAATCAAGTTATTCCTATATGACTTATGTGGTATTAGCAGTCATGCCATAGTAAAAGGTAGGAATGTTGTTGATCAATAATTGATTTTTCAAGTCAAATTTCTAAAAATTGTAATGCAGTATTTTTATTTGATAATTCCTATGAGCATGTACAGTTATAATACATTAGGATGGAAGTCTAAGTTCCATTTCTTTTTCTCATGTATAATTATATTTAATTACTTTTCTCTAAAATCAATTTTAAACCTAATCTTTCTAAATTTCAACCATTGGTACAATGTTTGGATATCGACAACTTGATCAAAATTTTTATTGTTGTGTTGCTTGAGAGGAGGATTTTACTTCGATCCAATAAGTAAGTTTCAACCTTTGACCGTTTAGAATTAATAATTGTTTAAGAGGCTATGAAGTATAATCTCATTGTCATTTAGATTTTACCATTATATCTGGAAATCAGCTTTTAATTGTGCTACCAAAATAAAATTTTGTACATCACAAGTGACTTTCTAAAAGACACTACACCAAATGTTGTGTAGAATATGTTTAAATTTATATGCTTTAATAGGATTTCTTTTCTTTTCAATTAAAGATTCTTGTTTATATAGTTATTTATTTTTTGATATTGATATGATGCTGAAATTATTAAGTGCTTCTTATTTTCGACATCGTATACTTCTGGTTTAAATTATTGTTTATTTTTATCCTCGTGCAATTAGGCTCATTGGTAAAAATTATGTTCTTGCTTAAAGAAGGGTTGTGAGTACAGAGGCCTTAATATGACTTTTAGTTGTGTCTTCATTGTGACCTTAATGACGGTTGTTAAGTTGCTAATATTCAAAATGTGCATTCAGCTATAGAGATCTTTGTATGTGCAGAGGAGCAAATTTTGAGTTGTAACCAATTGAGGCAAATTTTGAGTTGTAACCAATCCTCAATTTATATTTTTACACGTTATAAATTTTCAAACTGTAATATAAATTAGTTTTAAGGTAATAATGTTAAAATTGTTTTCAAATACTATAGTGATAAGTTGGAATATCTCATAAAATTTGAATCCCGTTAAACAAATAATCAATGAAGAAAAAAAGTCAAATATTGTGAATTCTGAGACCAAGAACTAATTAAGTAATGATCAAAATCCATAATTAACAGAACTTTAATCATTCAAAATTTACAAGCATGTTTTAATTACAAAATTAATTTGAAGGGCTAACTACTTCTTGATTGTATACTTATACTTATCAGTTCATACTGTGGGTTAGTTTTTTTTTAATCCTGATCTTATCAAAAGTCTTGTTTTTAATAACATATACTATTAATTGCTAAATTAATTACCATGTTAAATACACCCAACTTATTACCACGCTAAAAGTTGGATAGAGATTGAATTGTATTAATTATTTAATACAATGTTGTGTTCACACAAAAGATTTTATTTCCCTTGAAATATAGCCTTATTTTTATAACCTAACCTGTCACTTTCATAATTAAAGCAAGAGACTTCTGTACAATGATGTGATTCACTATGCGGAATCCACAAATCAATCAAGAGAGAGAAAAAAATAATAAAAGAAAACATATAACATAAACAATTTGATTATAAATCTTCAACGCCGTTAAAAAGAAAAAAAAATCGAAGACAAATCATCAGTTTCTAGTTACTTTTCAACGTTTTTCATGCACTTCTAGAAACAAAAATAATATTTGGACAATTCATATGTGTCGTGTCAAAAATGATTTTATCCAGTTATTCTCGCTCTAGAACTCATATCACCTAATCATCCTAAAAGTAATTATTACTTCATATGCACAAAGTAAATTTTAATTAAATTGATCTATAAAGATCAATAAAAACAAGAAATTTGATTTTAGAATTTTAGAATCAAAATATCAGATTGTTGTTGGAGCATGACTACCCGATTCACTATAAATTAGAGGACTAATTTATAATTTGGAGATCCATTGGAAGACTTATTTCTAAAATGACATGGGTCAATTTTGGATATAGTCCTTATTTACTGATATGGGATTTGAATCTTCAATACTCTCCTTTTTGGCCCAATTGTGATTTGCCTTTCATTTTTCAATATTTTGCGTGGTTTGTGTTCGTTTGAATCTCAAATGTCTCAAAGTCTCTCTTTTGAGTCTTGCCTTTCATTTTTCATTTTTTGTGTGGACTTCTGTTCATTTGAGTTTTAGATACCTCAATTCTCTCTTTATTTTTGCTAAGACTTTGGATTTATACTCTTTGAACCTCCAGCTTAAGTTTATACTATTTGAACCTCAAAGATTACAGATATTGATCATTTTTGTCTGTTTCTAACTCACTAAGCCTTATTTTTTTTCTTTGGGTTTCGAGTCCTAGACTGTAGATCATGATCCTGGTCTTGTGCCGCGAGTCCTTGCCAAGAAATGAGCTATTTATATTGAACTTTGAATCTTCATGGGTCTAAAGACCTTTTAGGCTCTGATACCACTTATTGGAATACAAAGAATCCCGTCTAATTTGACTTGAATAAATGAGAACCAATTTGTAACTTGAGCATGTATTGAAAGACTTGTTTCCAAACTGTTTTGTACCCCTTGACATTATTCTTATTTGCTCAAGTTGCCTATCTTTTTACTTTTCCCCGATGTGGAATATAGTTCTTCAACAATTGTTCCAATTCAAAAGGAAAAAAAAAACCTTCAATAGAAATTTGAAAATAGGAATTCTTAATTTAATTTAGAGTACTAACTAGTTTCTCTATATTACCTTCTCTATCTTTAAAGTGACATGAACCCTTTTTTTCTTATGTAGATCTCAAGCATTAAAAATTAAGATGCAAGTCATTTAAAAGAAGAAAAAGGTAAAAATAAAAAATACAGAGAGAAAATATTAAGCATTTATTATTTAAAGAAATTGATATTTCAATTAGAACGTATTCTGTGATCAAATAAAAGTTGATTCATTTCATAAATTGCAAATAATTTCAATGCTTAATTGCCCATATCATTTTATAAGAACCAATTAAAAGAATTACCAAAATTAGAAAATGAACTACCACTCTAGAAGCAGCTTAACCTTAACAGTGTTTAAACTCGTTTACTTTACCTGGACCTTACGAAGAAATCCCTTGAAAGGCGCTAATAATTTTTCAAGGAGAAAAGCAAAGAAATTTACTGAGACTTTAGAGTTCAAAATCTGGAACTTTTTGTGTTGCCAAGAAATAAACACAAGAAGTTGGCCAACATGAAACGCCCATGGCAATGCCGATCCTATTTGCTTGGAGTTCATAGTAGGTTTCACTTACCCGTGTTTGGATTGGTCGAAAATAAAAGAGGAATGAAAATAAGAGAGAAAAATAGTGGAAAAAAATAATTTTACCTTGTTTGGATACTTCGTTTCTCCCCACAATGAGAGGAAAATATGGAAGGAGGAAGGAAAATGACACTATTTACTATGTAATTACAATATTTTCCTAATATTCTTATTTTTTAATTTATAAAGTAAAGGTTAAAATAGTAAATTTACAGCACTACAATTTTCTTTCCTTCCTTGATATGTTTTCCAAACAAGAGAAAATAACTTTATTTTCCCTCCTTTCCTCTCTTATTTTCTTTCAATCCAAACAAAAAGGAGGAAAATAAGAAAGAAAAATAAATTTCATTTTCCCTCTTTATTGTCTTTCCACCTTCCACCCTAGAGAAAATTCCCAAACAAGGGCTTAAAGATCCCGTCGATAGTCACTATCCGCTTGGATAACTATCACCTCCGTGAAGGCCATATACAATAATGTAAGGTTATTTATTCTTCGTAAGATCATCAAGGTCTTTCAACTGTGCCTTCAACCAGCTTTGTTCACGTCGCAACCTTTCAAGCTGCGCCTCCACCATAAACATCTCATCTTTAAGGTGCTGCGCCCGCTTCTCCAACCAAGCCACAGATTCAGCAGATCATTCACGGGCCATGCCACCCATGTAATACTCTGCTGGTGTAGCCATTATTACTTTTTTGGGGTCTGTTCGATAGAACAACTATGCTCACTTGAAGATATCAAGAAAATTTGAAAAAACCTGTAAGCTTATGTTACAGGGTTACAGGAAAATTCTCGTGTAATCAGGTCTATGAGCTTTTTCATGGACTAAACCAATTACAATATACCATGTATGCAAAATAATAAAAGCTTTGTATACATGATAAAATGTGATTTATTTGGCAAAGTGATCTATTTGGATAACAATTGGTAGGTTTGTATGAACAAAGAAAAACCAGAACGAGGGCATGGAATGGAAGGATTCTTATTCTATATACCCTACTCGCTAGAAGAACTGAAATCCACGATTAAATTTGATGCAAAATAACAAATTATAGTACTCGGATGATAAAAGAGAAACCTGTAAGGAGTCCAGAGAATAAATGTAAAACATGGAATCAATCATGCAAGGTGTTAGTGTTAGCTTGAAAAACTGAATTTTTAGTAGGAGGAAGGAGTTCATCAAACATGCATCAGTTTGTGGGAATAAGTTGCTGTATCTGAAAAAGCCTATGACCAAAATCAATTAACCATGCATGAGAATGCTAATTCCAGATTCATGGTGCCAACTACCGGACCACATACAACATCATGATGGTGCAATCCATAAAACAGACCTGCATAGTGCTGGGTATTATAGCATACCTGCATCAGGAAGATCACAGAAAATACAACTACTAAGATCAGTGAAATTTGGCTCTGAATTTTCAAAAATGTAGAGAACTTTGCTGCACATTGCCTCAAAAATATGTAATCGCTGTGTCATTTATGAAATTTCCCTGCATAAGGTTACCAACTCGTTCATTAACATCCAAGGAAGTTGACGTTTGTTCTATCCTTCCACCATCATTTGACTCGCTCGACCTTTTTCTGAAACCTTCCCAATCTTCATTTCACTTTCAGGACACACTTGATTCTCAAACATGTTAGTAGCAGGATCTTCTACTTAAGAATGAGAACATGTTAGTGAATCTGTAAACTACACAAAGCATAAAACACCAAGCACGTAAAAAGCTCGTTTAATTTCATCTGAGCACTTTCAACTTTCTTGTCTTTCAAGGTTCTGCTTCAACAGTTCATGTGCCTGAAAGGATTGTTTACATACATATTCAATACAGTCCATATCTCAGATAGACAGATTCAAAAACACATACCTAAAGGAGACAACAACATTATCATATTTATCCATATTGCATAAGTTTCACGACATTCTTCCAATGGAGACTGCACTATTTTCCCTGTAATAGCATGGAGACACTTGAAATCAAATCCAATTCACATTTAAGTGCGTATAGTGAGTCACTTAAGAAACACTAAACCATAAAAGGAAGGATGTGAATAAACAAAAAATTATATATATGCAGAGACATATTGGTCCTTGAGGCTCATCTTCCAAACATATCCCAGAAACTAACATATGGGGTCATCTTCGTATGCTTTGATTAAAATTTTCTCTTAGATCAATAATCTAACCTGAAACACCAACAATATGATAGCATTTTTATAGATTCCTAAATTAAAATTGGTAAAACAGACTCGATGTGTCTTTATCTTGTATAAGTACATTATATGCGCCATTAAAAATTAAGGATGAAGATAGCTATTTGTGACAATAATTCAACAACATTTAACTCAAAATCAGAGCCAACATAATAGAAAACAAGCAACAATAAACAGGAAATAGCAAAGAAAACCTTTAAAAACAGTCTTCTTGCTGAATGACGCATCTACACATATCTGCAAAATGCAGCCTCCGTCACCATCTTTGACTACGCACCAGAGCTGCTACATTCACACCAGAAGCAATTTCATGTAAGAATTCATCACCAGCCTTTGATCTGAAAATATTCTTCAGTATATGTAACAATGGCTCAGCGATGGCTTGTCCCTCTACACGAAAATGATCTCCATAAAGTACATCATTAATTTCTTGTGATGTCTCAATAACCAAATGACTGGCAAAAGCAAAATGTGAGAGGTTGTAAAGCAGAACAAATAAATAGGTTAAATTGCCATGTTAATAATTCCAAAAGAAAATCACCAAGTCAAGTTTTGATACAGTTAAATAATCAGAAAGAAAGAAAGAAAGAAAATACGAATTCTCCCTTTGTCATTAATTGCCTAAGTCTTAGATTATTTTGCATCATAAATGGAGGACAACAATCCAACAAAAGGAAAAATGTTGGTAGCAAGTACTTCAATGAATGCTGGCACCTCCTCACCATTTCCAGGCCTGAAACAAGGTCAATTAACTATACCACATATCTATGCCAGGAAGGGAAACACATAAATTAATAGTTGCAGAGTTAAGACTCATCAGGAGAATTAAGATCAGTCACGGTGTTGCAGATAACTCGGCCAAAAAGTGGAAAATAAATAAACTAGTAGCACGTGCCCAGTGGCCATCAACAACAAACCTAGTCTCTGATGCTATTGTGGAAAAATCCAAAATTATTTTGCCGAATTATGTGTGCGTAGATATGCAAAGAAATGATTGGAATTTCTGTGGACAGGTTACTGAATTTAGCCATGTTCTTTAGAGTAAGCCTTTTATGACCCAAAGTTTGCAACTTATAGCAACAATATGCCAGCTAACTCAAGGGGGGAAAAACCCTTCTCCACAGATGCAGGATTCAAGAGAAGTCAGACACAGCTCTCCTGATATATTTAAAAGTGTGGTACTCCCTATACTAATGGTATCACTAAGAGACTGCATAACAGCTCTCCTGATATATTCAAGAGTGCAGTAATCCTTATATTAATGGTATCACTAAGAGACTGCATAACACAACCTAGTCCAGGCCAAATAATATACTACTACAGCAACATGAAGACTATAGCTATAGCGTACTGCTATATTACCCCTTAAATATTGCTGCAGTAATCCTCTAACAGGCTTGGTTTTTTTCCTCTAAGGATCTCCCTCAATTTATTTTTGAGAATAATAAAACACCACAACCACAAAATCCTCAAAACCAATCAAGAGAATATTAATTACATATCTCAAAATTACAAAAATACATGCCATAAAATATAGGGACTTGTTTCTGTATACTCAAAATTTCTGAACTCGGCAGCTTCCAAATTTTGGAACATAACAAGTTAATGGTAGTTAGTACAAAGGAATTTGACAGATAACAACATTAAACCATACAGCCAAATGTCAGATTCATAGCAAACAACTAAGTGAATAAACAGGTTATATACCATTCCTTGCCAAAATAAATTTTTATTGGATGCTGAAATGAGACATTACGAGTATGCCCAAAATTCTCTTGTGGGAACCATGCAGGGCACCTGAATTCTGAAATGAACACAATAATTTCACTCAACCAACTTAAGATACAATATATATTTACATCCTCTGCCACTGATTAAATTTGAACAAGTGTTGATAACAAAGCATGTAGTTTAACATGAGGTTTCCAAGGGATTCCAGAAAAATTACCTTTATTGCCACATCTTCTGTGGAAAGAGTCAATAAAATTGCTAGCATCATCTGAAATTTTTTTAATCTGCAGTCCTTGAAATAAAGAAAAATCAGAGAAAAAGAAATTTTTAATCAAATTCTATTTGGTAGAACGAACATATACAAACGAATTTATTTACAGAAGTGCAACATACTGGAAATTTTGGTTCTCCAACTCTTGTATAAGATTTTCGAAACTGCATAACCAAACAGTTCAAATTATCATGACAGAAACTATAATAAAGCATGCAACACTTGTATATAAAATAAAATAAAAACAAAAAACAAAAAGATTAGCTCCACTACCAACATATCTTAAGCTCTCATTCCAGTCAATACCCACAGTTGGAACATTTTCAACAGATGTTTAACCTAGGTACCCAATTTCATGAACCACATTTAAAGGCTTTATCTCAAAGTACTCATTCAACCATCACAATGGATCCATAAACTAACAACAACTCTAATAGGTCTAACATCACCTTAAAAATTACTTAATCTTTCAATTTCCAATTATTTCCCTTACTAAAATAAAGAATCAATACGCAAAACTAGAAAAGGGAGATCCATCCTGACAACAATGATCACAAGAAAACAGTACCAACATTAATTTGAAAAAGTGAACTCATGTGATATACTATGTTACTCCGACACTTCATTTTTGAAGAAGTATTCGTACCATTTGGATATAACATTGGTATGGGTATAAAATCCTTACCAGATTCTTCACTTTAAAAGCGGGTACTCATAATCTTGATTTCATTTAAATTATAAGTGCAGATCAAATAGATTTGGAAGAGTTTGTAAATTTATAATAATTATCTCTTAACGACCTACAATTGAAAACTATAATTTGTGGTGGTAACAAAAATTAATATAAATTATATAGCAAACTTAGGTTGATTTACAATTTAAATGAACTTAGAATTATCATTTTATTGTTTGTTTGTGGTCTGAATTTTAGACTTTAAGTTTGTAACTTAAAATATTTTATCCAATTTTGTTTTATTTAGCAATTTAATGTTATAATTTGATCTATCTTTTAACTAAAATTATCATATATAAAAATTAAAATATTTACATATATATATATATATATATATATAGACGAATTACCGTACTCATACCCTAATTTTGGGTATTTTTTAGCCGTCTCCAAATATTCTAAAATTTTAAAAATAAGAAACCGGACTTCTAAATATGTACCCGTGTCGGGTACCCGTATCCGAGTCCAAGCAACATAAGTGATATATGAAATAGAGAAAACAATAATAAAAATTAAAATTCATGATTAATAGTTGACTAACTCTCAGGTGCATCAGCATCCTCCTCATTCCATCATATACTGGCCCTCGTAGATAAAGAGTCAACATATCCAACTGGTTCAACAACCTTTCCAACATCGGCTTCTAGCTTTTTAACTATTTCTGAGACACTGTCATTCTCATCAAGGGAAGGGAGTGAAGGCTTATAGTCATTTGAAGGAGAAGAATCCTTATCCTTATTTCACATAAACGTAGTTGACCTATAATTCTTCAAGATAAACTCGGAAACAACTAATGCAAAATAAATACATACGCCATAAAATAAATGTCACCAGAATCCAATTCCTGGACTTCTCTGAAACTATTGACCTTTTAAATTGCAAGTAGTCCATTATCTATGCCATTAGATCCAGATATCTATTCTTGAGTTGAAATTGGCATATATGAACTTACAAGATAAGGGTCAAATGCATGGCATTTCATAAAACTAGATTAATTTGACAAGTGTGACATTATCTAATCTCTCAAGTCTCAACAAGAAGGGATAGAGAGATCACAGAAGCAAAACAATATGTATGCATTTGTAGCTCTATTTTTATGTATCACATGTAGGCAACTCAGCATAGCTTTTAGTTTTAAGCTTTGCATTCTGATAATCGATTTCATTAATTTTATACTGGTGTTCATCACTAAAATTCCAGTATCTTAGCTGCTGCTCATTTCTTGGGGATCTATAAATAAATGTATTACTGTATGATTTATATGTATATATAACTGACGAAGTTTCAGAGTACCTACTGTTCTGATACTGCTTTATCACCATTACCATGCTCCAGCCATCCATCATTGATGAGCTTGAAAGCTATCATCTCAGGAAAGAAATGATGCAAAAAAAAGCACAGCCAGACCAATAACTGGATTTAGATATGCAGTTTTTACTGAAATTCAGAAGAGAAAATTTTCAGGCCACATTTTTTTGAGGCATATTCCATTCAAAATAAAACGCCAAGGGCAAAATAGACCCAGATCTAGCTCTACCTAAATCAATCCAGCAAATAATTCTATTGCATTGGGAAATATTCCAGCTTTCTTTGCTCGCTTCACACTTGTTATTTCAGTGAAAGGAATTATTTTCTGAAACACAAAAACACCAAAAAGTTGCAGAAATGATAAAGAGTAGAGCAAAAAAGCAAAGATAACCAATCCTCAAACTTACCTTTGTCTCAAATATGTTGGAATAAAAGCAGATATAATGTGTAAAAAGGTACATATGACTCTGCAACATGTAAAAGAAAATGTTAATGCATAAATATTAAGAAATGGAAATAATTATCCTTCCCCCATATGAGTTACAAAGCATCTATACATCAAGAAAAATCATAAAGAATTGATAGGGGTAAAAAAATAGTATTGCATGAAACTCAACATACCATAATTTACCAAAGGAAATCCTCGATCAAAAGTTAAGATGCAGAATATTAAAGCAAATGGCCAACAATATATTTTGATCATAAAATTACCTGAAGAAGAACACCTTCCAGAAATGCACAATTAAAATCCTGTACAAGGGCCTATAAGGAACCTTAGACATGTCTTCAGATAAGGGAAGAGAGAGAGAGAGGGTAAAAGCATAATAGAGATTATAAACAAAAACCTTTCTACAAAATTTATTACAAACAAAAAAATTCAACAGGCATACATGCATCCACGCAAAGAAGCATGCATCACCAGTGCATAAAATCAGGAGTATTAAGATCATCGAGCAATTTGCTCCACAGTTTCAAAATGATGGATCAAAGCAAACAACCACATCCGCATGCACCCTCACCCTCTATGGTATTTCTGTTCAGTCTTCACTCAAAATTTTCCAGATTAATGTACTATTTCAAGAGATTGGTTGGTCGCATCCACATAACTCAACTAAGATTAATATTCCTTGAAGGGATCCAGCTGTTACCATTAAAAAGAGAATTCCCTAATTTCTCTGAAATATCACAAACCTCGAATATTCTTATAATTGAATTCAAATAAAATAAGAAATTTTGCTCATGATTAGAACTCTTAATAATAACAAATCCAAATTTCAGATAAACACAAAATAACAGGGGAACAAACAAAAAATGATCCATACAGCCAAATCCAACTACTAAGAAGCAGTTCAATAAAATGAGTAAGAGGGAGCAAGCACTTAGTTTCTCCTCTGTTTTTAGAATTCCCCAGCAATGATACATCATTGAAGTCACAATCTTGTCTGACATTTCCTTTGTTCTAAACTTCTCTAGCAATAACACATTGTAGAAGTCATTATTATTGATAGTGTTTTTTGTTTCCGCATGCTCAAATACAAACTACCAACAAAAGAAGAGAACAGGTTGAGGGGTTAGGATTTAAACTGTTGAAAAAACCATTAAGTTCCCAATTGAAATTTCTTGCATTTTTTTTAATATAAGTAATCATGCTGAATTGTGAGAGATAAGAAATTTAGAAAGCTTTATATTCTGCAAGCTAAAGTCACATAATTGATAGTTTTCGTTTTTTCACATGCTCAAACACAGACTACCAATAAAAGAAGAAAATGGGTCGAGAGTTTAGGTATTAGAACTCCTGAAAAACCCATTAAGTTCCCAATTAGATTTTCTTAAATATTCTTTTTAATCTAAGCAATCATGCAGAATTGTGAGGAATAAGAAATGTGGAAAGCCTTATCATCTGCAAGTTAAAGTCACTTCCTCTGTTGGCAGATGGAAAAGCTGCCAACACTTTTCTCTCCTCAATGATGCTGAAGACTCTACAAAGAGAAACACAGGAGACAATGAACCCCTAAGATCTAAAAAATCATTCTTACCACCACATAACAAAGTACAAGAACTATTCAAGTACTTTACTGATCTATATGCGACATACCACCATGAGAAAGAAAAGGTGAATCTAAGCAACCATGTTTTAACAGATAAACAAGGAAAGACGGAGTGCCTTCGATTGTCGATTATTTCTTTTCATTTTACGTCAGTGCGATCCATAATCTTGAACGAATACATATCTGAAAGAGCAACCATTTAACAATCTGTACTCGTAGACCTTCTTTTCATAATAAAATTAATCTCATACCAGAGATATCGGCAGTGCTCTAGCCTCCATTAAGAACCTGATTTGCTATGTGCATACTTACATGAGATACCGAAGTCCAATGACGCCCTAAATTATACAGTCCACTTAATTCCGTTTTCTACTTTTAGTCAAGTACAGCACATGAGCAACAACCAACCGTGGAGAGTTGCTTAATTGCATACACATGCAAACCAAACATTCAATTTCAAAAAAAAAAAGTATCCAAAACATAACTGATTGCATGGAAGCGGAAAGAAACGCCTTATATAATTCAATTTGTGATCAAAGCGCAACTAAACATCAGAGTACAAATAGGAATAAATGGCTGCATTGAGTTGAAGAAGAAAAACCTAAAATTCGAAGTTAGGGTTTGGAGAGGAATTGGAATTGTCACTGCGATCAGGTGTGTCGGCAGCCCAGGAAATATGAACAGGGGAAGGCGATTCGGATGCTGAATCAGAAACAGATTTTGAAGCATAAGGCTCCATTGGCAAAGAACTGACAGTCTCTGCGCCCTCGGAGGCCACTGCCATAGCCGAAAGAAAGATAAAGATCTATGGTTTTGATTCCTAAATTTGATCAGGTTGGAGAAAGGAAGGAAAATCTTGGATCTAAGCGATGGCTACGGGTTGTTGAGGAGTTGCGGCCTTTTTGCCAACGGAAGAAGGTAAGAAAACTACAGTCCCAATTCCCAAAACGAAAGTCCCGAAGGCTGGATGTTGACCTATTTCCACATGGCTTGATGGGGAGTAACTGAAATTGAATGATAATAATACTCTGCCGTGACGGCAGGAATTTGCGTGGAATCTCAATCGTCAATGCGTGTGTATGATACAATTTAATGGTGACATATTATATTATTAACTCTCTTTAAAAAAAAAAAAATTGCTTAATTATTTTCTTTAGTTTTATTTTTACATATGGTTATCTAAGAAAAAAATAATTTAGATAAATATTTCATTACAAAAATAAAATTATAATTTAATTTTTAATTATTAGATCAATAAACATCTAAATAAAGACGAAGAACAGGAAAAAAAAAGGAAGTATTATTTAAATAAAAAACAATAAACAAGTCAAAGACTCACCGTCGACGCTAATGATAATCAATCATTTATTCATTTCCATCACGTATACCCTTCAATAATTGAAAAAATAGATTAAAAGAATACTAATGATGAAGCGATTAATTCATTAGCTGTCAGTATGTGAGCCTATATATAAAATGAACTGTTGCGCGTTGGTTGAACAAAGGTAAACTTAACTAATTAAACCCTCCCTCTTAGCCATCTCAAATTTTTAATAGAAGTTTAAAAATTAAAACAATGTTTTAGGGACATAATTCTCGATGGAGTAATAACTTAAGGTCTAAATTATTATTTATACTTAAATTTATGCTTTTTATTTACGGGCTGAATTAATAATAATTTTAATTTTATGAATGAGTTTCTGTATTTTTCGATCAACAAGGAAAAAATAGCGGACAATTATCCTTCATAATGTGAGAATAATAATATTAATCTAATTTAAAAAATATTAAATAAATAATCAATTATTAATAAAATGACAATACATGACCTAAAATCATCAAAATAAAAATATAAGACTAAATAAAAAGAAAAAAGTTCAAAAATAAAATTATAACTTAGATGGAGTAAATAAATTCAATATTATTAAGGAGCATTTCTTTATGGACCCTCAAAATTTATCCAAAAACATATCCCTGCGGATTAAATGGCCAATTACTGACCCAAAATTTGAGCGTTGGATTTTGGGCCTAAACATATTGTCCTAATTACCATTTGAGCTGCTTCAGGTTCGGATTCGGGATGGAGTGCTCACATGACTCGCACGTGATTAATAGGTTGATGGAGTGGAGCCCTAATGTGGGTAAATTATCACATTTTTAATTACCAAATGGAGCACGATTGCTGCTGACTGCTGAGTGCGCATTAAATTTGTCTGGCCCAGAAACAGTAGGGTCTTTGAATTTTTTTTATAATTTTATTTAGTCTAATATTGATATCTAATGGTTAATTTATTGAATATAATTAGACATCAATTTTGATAAAGAAATTTTTTAAAAGGACTGCACTGTGGGTAAAGATTTCAATATGCGTTGTTTTTCAAAAAAGGGCAAATATTTGGTAATTTGAAAAATTCAGATCCCAATTCTTGGATAGGGAGATATCAATCCAACAAAATTACCAAATTTGATGAGCTCGAAATTTCAAATTTGCTTATAAAAGAAATGTTCGATATTAAATTGACATAAATTTGATCAGTTATGAGCTGTAGAATTAGGCTCAATTCCCGACTTATTATCAATAATGAAACTAAAACTCACCTCTGTTTCTGTTTGTGATTATAAAGAAAAAAAAAAAAAAAGGGGTAATGCGCCACAAATTTGGCAGGATTCTAAGGTATAGTATACAAGAAAGAAGCACAATGAACAAAGTCATTTTGGTGGACCAAAAGAAAAGTGCGAAAGGAATAATGAACCTCTGAATGCAAAACCCTTTTCCTAATTCCAACACTCTTAAGCCCACACTTTCAAACCTCTAATTTTGCCCTTTTCAAAAAGCAAGAAAACAAGGGTTAGGCCCACATGGAGATATCTTATTACAAAAATGCCTTCTTTTTTTTTTTTTTGGAAATGTGACCTGCGAGGATTTAGCATCGAGTGGTAAAATTAATCGCCAATTATACATACCTTTCATGGGATCCGAGACTCTCACATCACTACTTGTCTCAATTGATCTTAACCGTCCATCTATAAAAGCATCCCAATCATCATCCACCTCCAATTTATTTTCTGATTTTTTTTGGGGTTAATTTTAACTTTACTGACGAAATGTATAATTCTTTTCTTTTCCTTTTTTTTTCAAAAAAAAAAACGAATGCAAATGGGAATTCGGCTTTTAAAACAGCCTCTGTTGGATACCAATTCGGCAATAGTTTCTTTGAACAGTTTTCACATGCATGTTCCTTGAGCGATATCTTGATAGCGTTCGTATCTCCACAATTGTGTCACAAAAGCTAAGGTACATTTATTTATGATATTTTTCAAATTGACGTTTCGAAAAAAATATAATAATTTCCTCTGTTCTAAAAAATTTAAGCTATAACAGGATAGTTAATATGATGAATATGGATTGAGAAATCGGATTATATAGTTTTTAATTATATTATGCGTAATAGTTATTCCATTAGTAAAAATCTGAAAATTTATTGTTTGAATTGAATTTACGAATTCAATTAATGATAAATTATCAAGTAAAAAAATAAATTTTAATTTATAAGTATTCAATAATTTGTTAACGTTACATTTTCACTTGAATGTTTATTGTTGATTATGTTTATAAATTAATTTGTGAATCTGGTTTTAATAAATATAAAAATCTTATTAGATTATGGTAAATCACGAATTAATGAGCTACACATATAATGGGAACATATTGCATTATTAGAAGGCATATAACGCCATTGAGAAGAGAAGTTAAGTAAGGGTGATGTAAGATGAAGTATCAATTCGACCCTTAAAAAAGTTTTTGTGATAATCAAATTGTTTTAGTATTTTATAATTGAATTTCAGACTAAATTTATATGCAATTTTTTTATTCATAATTTTTTTAGCTTATTTCATCTCAAAAAATACTTTGTTTTTTTCGCAAAATTTTCATTTATTATGAATTTTATTACAATCTTACATTCAATGAATGAAAAAAAATAAAAAACATGGAAAATAGTGTTTTTGAAGATAAATTTGGGCAAAAATGATAATAATCACCGGTTGGAGGAAGCAAACACTATCTTAAGCGGAACAGCAAGAGGCTGACCATTCACTGACTTAGTTTCTGCGAGTCTTCTAATTTGTTGCTGAGGACCTAACCGTTTCCGGTAACCCTTTTTGTCCGTTATTGACTGCCCCGCTCGCTAGACAATAGGCATTGACCATGCATGCGTGCCCGTCCTTTTCGATAATTGTCAAAAAAGACCCCCCAGTTTCAGCTATGTCCCCTGGCTTAGAAGGGTCATTCGGACATTATCTGCTCAATTCCAAGTCGCGACATTTCTTACGCAGCAGACACTTTCTAATAATGGACTGTTCATAAAAATTGTACTAATATTTGCCCCAACTCCTAATTCCGCACAATGAACATATTGGGAGATTATTATTGTAATTAAATGCTGAAACAACAAGGCAATCTTTAAATTTGTAAAATTAAATATGTCAATTAAAAATCTATTTAATTGAATATTTTAATTATTAATTTTAATCTAATTTAGCCTTTCAATTAAAAAATTATTCAAACTGATTAATATTAATTCAGTGTTAAGTGTGTTTCATACATAAATAGGGTCTAACTAAAATTTACTCGAGATATAATGAATCAGATGTTAAATGTTTCATGAATATAAGTTAAATTAATTTAAAATAAATAATAAAAAAATTTAATTTAAACTAAATAAAAAAAATGAACTACATAAATTTATAAAGTTGAATGACTAGAATATGCAATTCTTTTACGTTAAATGTTTAATTTTACTCAAGAAGTAGATTTCTCATCAACTCTATATAAGACCTACGGTCTTAAGTCAAAATGATAAAAGGCATGAAAATCTAAGGCCCACCCTTTGGCCAATATTTTGGATCTTATTCTTGTCTTACAGAAAAATAAAAAAAATAAAAAAAAATAAAGAGAGAGAGAGAGATAAAGAGGGGCCCTACCTCATGAGTATAATAATATATAATTTAGCATCGGTACCATAATTTTTGTATTACGATGATCACTCATTTTTGTCCAATTTACACCTGCTTTTACCCATCTTTATTTTGGAACCATAAAAGAAAATCTAATTTTTTTTATTGACTATATATATATATTGAAGGGATACGATGAAATTCCAATTTAAATTATTAGAAAATTTCTTAAAATATTTTAAAAAAAGTAGATTATTTTCAGAAGAAAATTTAAATTAATAAAGATCTCATTAATAAAATTATTTGGCTGAATTTATTACTTAATATATATTTATATTAAATTATTTATTTAATTATAAAAGAAAAAATATAATTTTTTTATAATATGTGGAATTTCATTCTAAAGAAATCATAGAACAGCATAGTTTCAAATGTGAATAGAATTTTATTTATTTATGTTTGATTTATTATTTTATTTATAAATTAAATCAATATGATTAAAATTTATGGATAGATAGATGGGAAAACAAGAAAATTGAAACGAGAATGGCAATAATGTGACCCGATTCCCATGATCCAAACCCGATTCTTAAAATAATAAAAAAAGGGTCGTGGTCAGGACACTGAGGCAGGGAGTGTCCCCACACCTCGAAAAGCAGTGCAGCTTAAAGAAAAAACAGAGTGGATCCCACATGTGGGGCCATTGCAATAACAAATGGGCCCCATTAATGTTCCCCCCCCGCTGCTCCATCTCCTTCGCCACCTGCTCTCCACAGTAAAGTGCACGCTGCCCATACAAAGCAGAGAGAGAGAGACAGAGAGAGGAGGAAAAGGAAGAAGAAAAAAGCAAAAGGCATATAAGCTAAAGCTTTAGTTGCAGAGCCACCCTATACCCACAGCAAAAAGATCTTAGTGAGAGAAACTGTGGTGGTAGAGAGCCACAACAAAAGAGCTCGAGCTCTTATCGCTCCGGCTCTCTGATTTGCTACTATTTCAAATATTCTAGGAGAGAAACCTCAAATTCTCTATTAATCTACCACATAAACAGCTAAGCTTCTGCTCTAAAACCCTAAGATTCTTTTAAAGATTCATATTCTTAGTTTTACTGGTGAGTTTTTTTTTTGGTGAATGTTCCTTCATTGTAGCTTCTGCTTTATGCTGATTTTTTTTTCTTTTTGTTTACGATGTTCTTTTTTGCCTTTTGTTTTGCGTGGAATAGAAGGGTTTATGTTTAATGGGAAGATAGCAAGCTCGCGGAATTTCGCCTACTTTGCTTTCTTAAACTTAGTAGGTTTGCTTTTTAATGCCCTTCTTCTTCTTTTTTTTTCATAATTGATTATTAGTACTCCGTTTGATTGCGGGTCAAGTTAGGGATTTGGTGATTCGCTCGTTAGTTGGTTGATCCAGTGAGCTTCTTCGGGCCTTGTCAATTTGGGTTTTCTTGTTTCTGCAAATGGTTTTTGTCGTTCAAAGAGCTCTTAGTTGACGGTTAGTGAGGATTTAGATTTTTCTTTTCTGGTTGATTATGTCGTACCAGTTCCCTAAACTGATTACTAATTGCTAATTTTTCTTTCTTTACATTTTATAATCTTATTTTCCCTTATCACTATTTTGAGTCCAAAATATATGCGGAGGAAAGAAACCTGAAGCTCTGATTTTTCAATTTTATTCACACACACGCACACGCGCGCACACACACACACACACATATATATATGCTCAAATGTCTTAAGGTTTAATACTATCTTGTAATTTAGGAAACTAAATCAACGAATAACATTTTACAGTTATTCTTCACTTCAATGGCGTCCAAATGGAAGCTTGGGCTGTAGATATGGTTCATGGATTGGGTGCCTTTACTTTTTATGTTTTAATTTCCCCCCCCCCCCCCCCCCCCCTTTTAAGAAGGAATTTTCTCAAATTGATAGATATCCCATTACTCTTTACTAGACGGCTCTGTGATCCTCCTTATCTTTTGGTTAAGAACGCTTATGCTTCTTTGTCACTCTAGAACTAGAAAGAGATATAGTTGATTTTTTGAATAAATATTATTAAGCTTCATTGATGATTAATTTAATAAATTTATAGAGTAAATGAAGCATCTGCTGAATTCTTCAACTTTCATTTGCAGGATTATTTACTGATATGTGATTACATGTAATGTTACATGGTTACTGGACATGGAGAGGTTTTCAGAATCAAAGGCTCTTCCCGGGAAATTGCCTGTTGTGGGTCAGGTATCAAATTCATGCATGGCCTTGGGAAGAGAAAGGGGTCAGGTGCAAAAGCTCCAAACAAGTTTGGTAAAAGAAGTAGTGGGACGATTTAATTCACAAAGCTCCCAAGTTATGGATTTACCTGTGCCTATCAGACCGTGGAAGGGAAAAAACTCTTCCCCTGTACAAGAAGAGCTAATGCTTGATGTTATTACTTCTACAGGAAGTAGTGATTCTCTTGATGAAGGTTGCCCTAGTTCTTTCTCTGGGGCTAGTCATCCACCAGAACCTATTGATATAGATCCAATGAAATCAGTGTATGGATCAATTGGGCAAAAGAAATCTGAGGCTGGATGCCTAGTGAAGAGTATGTCTGTGAAAGGACCTTTCCTAGAGGAACTCTCAATCAGGGTTCCACCGAAGAAGCCAAGCCCAGCTGTTCTTTCACCAGCAGAAAGTTTGGTTGAAGAACCTACTGACTTAGTTGGTCTGTCTTCTCCATTTTCAGTTCCACATGTGTCACAAAATACAGAAAATTCTCTCCTTCCACCTGATTCGGAGGAAAAGGAATGTGTATGGGATCCTTCTTTGCCACCAAGTGGTAATGTAAGTCCTCATAGTAGTATTGACAGCAGTGGCATTGCCACAGCTATGAGCATTGTCAATAGCTGTGCTAGTACATATAGAAGTGATGCTATAACAAGTGATGGACTGCTGAGCATGGAGCGGAACTGTGACAGTACAAAAGGGAGCATTAGTATTAGAGGGGATTCACTTGAGAGTGCAAAGACTAGTGTTAGCCGTGCAAGTGATAGCAGTGGCCTTAGTGATGAAAGCAATTGGAGCAATATTACTGGGAGTGCAAACAAGCCCCACAAAGGAAATGATCCTAGGTGGAAGGCTATTCTTGCCATCCGAGCACGAGATGGAATTTTAGGCATGAGTCACTTTAGACTACTAAAACGGCTTGGCTGTGGCGACATTGGTAGTGTATATCTCTCAGAATTGAGTGGAACTCGTTGTTATTTTGCAATGAAGGTAATGGACAAGGCATCTCTTGCAAGCAGGAAGAAGTTGACTAGAGCTCAGACGGAAAGGGAGATTTTGCAGCTGTTGGATCATCCATTTCTGCCAACATTGTACACCCATTTTGAAACTGACAGATTCTCATGTTTGGTCATGGAATATTGTCCAGGAGGTGATCTGCATACTTTGAGGCAAAGGCAACCGGGGAAACATTTTTCTGAGTATGCTTCAAGGTATGTCCTTCTGAGTATGCATACTTTAGACTACTGAAACGTCTTTGTGACTGAAAACCTGTACATATAGATGTTGTATCATGATGAGAAACAATACTACCCCAGCTCACATTGCTGTTGAGAAGTGGAGAGTCTCTACTGACATGAATACATCATCTCGGTGCTGATGAAACATAAATTTTCATTTCACTTATCCAGCTCCTATGAAAAAGTTGAAACCTTTTAACCCTGTTGTGATTTCTTTGGTAGTTAAAAGAATTATTTGTAAAGGCATAATTTGCGCATTCATATAAGAAGTTCAAAAGACCATTTCGAAATTCAAGATTTTGGGTTTTGTAAATTGATGCATGCAGGTTGTTCCCTGCCCATTCCCTCATTGGTTTTAACCCATTTCTGATCTTAGATCCCTTAATTTCAGCAGCATTGTCAATTGAAAAATTAACTGCATCTTTGTGAAGTTGTAACAAAAATGCATTTCTTCTTTGCAAGTTTTAGCTTTTAGGTTTGTAATTGGAAAAAAGAAATGATGGTGCTTGGGAGAGTCAATATTTCAATCTCCAGCCTTTTGTATGTAAGTAGACACAACAGTATTTATGAATTTCTTACTGAGTTGGAAGCAGCAGCAACTCATGATTAAGCACAGAGCAGCAAGAATCCCTGGAGAACTTAAAAAAGATATATTCTCCTGCTTCAGCTATTTTTTTTCTCATTTACATAGAAAATGCCATTTCTTTCCTCTTCCCTCTTCTTACAATATAAAAATCAGCTGAGCGTTAAAATTTTTTGGTTCACTATGTGACCTATATCACTAGCTTTTATCTAGCGCATTTAAAATTATGAAAAAGGGGGTTCCAGGAAGTATCTTGTTGTTGTGATCTGAATGAGATTAAAAAAATTAACTGATATTTTCATCAAGGATTTTTATCTGACTGGTGAATGCTGAAATACAATACAATGTAATTGGGTAATTTTCCAATGTGTTTGAACAGACAGTTTTTGATTCACTTACAGATAACAAACACCATGCTGCTTTGGTATTACTCATGTCTATTTCAATTTTTTCTCTGATATTGATAATATTTTTGCTCCATATTTAGTTATTGTTTTTGATATTGCAGATTTTATGCTGCTGAGGTTTTGTTGGCACTTGAATATCTCCACATGCTTGGGGTTGTCTACAGGGACTTGAAACCTGAAAATGTTCTCGTTCGTGATGATGGCCACATAATGCTCTCAGATTTTGACCTCTCTCTTAGATGTGCAGTTTCACCTACCCTGATAAAAACCTCATTTGATTCTGATTCTTCAAAACGAGCTACTGGCGGCGCATTTTGTGTTCAGCCTGCGTGTATTGAGCCATCATCTGTATGCATCCAGCCTGCATGCTTTATTCCTCGGATCTTCCCTCAAAAAAGCAAGAAGAAAACCCAAAAACCTCGAGCAGAGTTTGGACTGCCTGCTAGCGCACTTCCAGAACTTGTAGCAGAGCCAACTGCAGCCCGGTCCATGTCCTTTGTTGGAACCCATGAATACCTAGCCCCTGAAATTATAAAGGGAGAAGGCCATGGCAGTGCTGTTGATTGGTGGACGTTTGGCATTTTTTTGCATGAACTATTGTATGGTAAAACCCCTTTTAAAGGCTCAGGAAACCGTGCGACACTGTTCAATGTGGTTGGGCAGCAGCTTAAATTCCCAGAGTCGCCAGCAACCAGCTATGCAAGCCGAGATTTGATCCGAGGGTTGCTGGTGAAGGAACCACAGCACAGACTGGGAGTGAAAAGGGGTGCAACTGAGATAAAGCAGCACCCATTCTTCGAAGGCGTGAACTGGGCTCTAATAAGGTGCAGCACACCTCCAGAAGTGCCAAGACCAGTTGAGGCTGAACTCCCAGGAAAATTCGGAGCAGCCCAACCAATTGGGGTGGGCAGCAGCAGTAAAAGAATTGTGGGGACAGATATGAAGTCTGGAGGTAAATATCTGGACTTCGAGTTTTTCTGATACAGGCTTCTTGTGATTTGTTGAATTAGTAATAGTTGATCTGACAAGATTATGCCTGTATTATTCTGTACTAATATTGAACTTCAGTTCACCTGCCTCGGAGGAGGAAAAAGTATCAATTGGAAATGAGTAGGTTTAATTTACAGGATTAATTTTTAGGTTTCACAAAAAAGTTGCTTAATGGTTGGAAATCATGAACTGTCTTTCATTAGATTGAAACCTAATGTTATAGTTTATTATCATTTTTATATGAACTTGTAATTAAGTTTGATATAGAAATTATTCCTCTTATCCTCGGTACTTACAAATTACAATTGGGCTCCCACATGGTACAAATAGGTTGAGAGCAGCCATCATTGGTTGATGCATGAGAATTCCACGGATAAAATAAAAGTCTGGTGTACGTTCTTGCTTTCTTGCATTTATGCTTTGATTAAAATGACTGCCTTCTCAAATGTTATAGTGATTTTTTATTAATTTTGTTTTTTAAGATTTAGAGAAATATATTGGGAAATCCTTAATTAGTGGAGTTCATATTTATAGGTGTGCTAACCTATACTAGTTAGTATAATAGCTTTTGTACATATATTCAATATTGAGAGTGACATATTGGCAGAGTACATATTTATAGGTGTGCTAGGTTTAACCTTTTTTTTTTTTGAAAGAATCAATGTCATATATCATATATCATATATCAATTTTGAAATCCCAGATGATTCAAAGAGTACAAGTTGCATCGGGCTGTTGGGCCTCTTAATAAACTTCGTGTGTGTGTGTGTGTGTTTTTTTTTTGTTTTCTTTTATTAATGAACTATTTCTTATCTTCAGACCTTGATATAAGGTTATGTTTGATAAAATTTAAAATTTGAGCACTGAAATATTAGAATTGAGTTTATATTTCTGACACTAAGCAGCTACTAACCTATATATATATATCTCAAGATCCGAGGCCAAAGAAACAATAAAGATTGGAGCATATAATACGAGACCATTACCTCCTCCGATTGTGGTTATAAATATAAAAATGTCAGCAAAGATCCTGCTTTGCGGCTGGTTTAGGCAATTTTTTTGAATTTTTCTTGTAGTTCTTTATACACCAATTCAATTATGTTTTATTTTGAATATAAAGAATTATTATTTTATATATACAATAGAGTATGACTGTATAGATACATGGACTGTTGATCTAAGTTTTAAAAGAGCAGAACCGGAATGCACAAGGAATTTGCAGTTATAATGGTTTCTTGTTAGTTGGAAACCAGAGAGAAGAAAACACCCACTTTTAATCATAAATCTGTTTGGGACCTTCATGACGATGGGATACTTTCTTTAAAATACCCGTTCTTCAAGCTGTAAATCTGCAATCTGCAGCATGAATCTCAAGCCTGTCAACCACACGGTTATTTTCTTTGTTACTATTATTATTGTTAGTATAAGAAAAAGAAAAAGGAAGTTTCTTTTTTCTGCATTTCCTTGTCTTTATTGGGTTTGTGTAGGAGGAAATGGAAATTGAGTTTCCTTCAGGCCTTCACAAAGTGCTCTTATTTTTCATGATAAAACAAAATAAAAGGTCAAATTAAGAAATCTGACATTGAATTTCATCCAAAGAGATAAGATAAGGTCACCGTTTTGGACACCTGAACAAACAATTATTTTTCGTAGCTGTACATTTATATTTATTTCAGGAAACAAACAAATGTTAAATCAAGTCACTTATTAATATTATTATTCAGTCAGCCTTATATGGTTAAATTTCGTTGCCTCTTCTATCACAGAAAATGAAGAAATGATTTCGAACAAAAAACCAAAAAAAAAAAAAGGAAAAAAAAAAAAAGAAAAGGATTAAATGGGAAGAGGAAAAATATTTAAAAATTGAAAAGCATCCCTAAACTTTTTAGCAGGACAAGCAGAGCCCAAATATGAGTGGAGGGAAAAATTAATGATAAATATTTTCAGGTCCTCAGTATTGAAAATAATTTTTTTTTCCATTCAGTAACATAGTATGATTAAATTGATGCAAGATCTGGCACAGGGAAGAAAGATGTAGCATTCGACCTTTTCTCCCTACAATCATAATATAGCCATGAAGATAAAATTTAAACAAAATGCATTGAGAGTGAGGGAACCAAAAGTGAAATGCGTATAATTTATTAATCATGCTGAAATATTTGAACCTCTGATAATGCAATCCAAAGCAAATTCCTGTACAGATACATTTCCCTCCCCTTGATACGAAATAGGATTATAGAATCGCAAAAAGCTTCCACATATTTACAAATAATCTCCCCCTCCCCAAAATAAATAAATAAATAATTGACAATTATCACAAGAGCCCACAGCCAAAAAAATCCCAGCCCTCATGACTTACAAGTTAATCCAAAAATCTAAGTAGAAAAATTTATGTTTATATCTATTTAATGGCATAGGAACGGTTGCATACCAGTTCGAGTACCTCTGTGAACAAAGAAGAAAAGCTGGTTAATGCTTGGAAAACCCCCGGCAAACCTGTTTGAAGATTATTCAGTGTCATAGCTCTTGTCACCTCCACTGCCTTGGCATGCCTCAGCATCTCATCTTCCACCCGCCTCTGGCAGGCTGCAAGCTCAGATTTCTTCTCAGCCAATGGATCACGAGCATCCAATGCCAGCCCATTTTCAGGTCCTGTATCAGGGAGCCCAACACCAACCATGGAGTATGAGTGATAAAACTTCCTTTCGATATTCCGAAGGGATGAAGCCTTCTTCTCCAGCTCCTTTGATGCAGTTTCAGTTCTCTTTTTAATTTGGAGCTCGTCAGTTTGTTTTGCAGATATCACATGAACCACGTTGATAAAGCTCTTGATGGCTTCAGAAGCAACTGTATCAGGGACTCGGTCAAGAGCAAGCTTCCACTCGTCACAGAAGGTATATGCATCAGAGTGCTCCACAATGCCATTCACATTGTCATTGCTCACAGGAAGAAGGGTGAGCTTGTACCAGCCATGGACAGAACGGATAAAGTCCCGCTGGAACTTTATAAGGCAGCAGAAACTGGAATGCCAAGCAGAAACTGCTGACTGAAGATCACGAGTTGCCTGCTTCTGTAGTTCAGAAGTTGAGTCACCCTTGGCTGATCGGTTCACAAGGCCACGGACTTGCTGCACAATGTTGTTCTGGATATCATGGTACTGGTGCATCGATCTCCACATGTACATGAACCTGCATTTATTATATCAGATAAGCGACCACCTAAATCAGTTAAATAAACATCAGTGAAGCATCCAAATTGTTTTGTCATTCAAAGTAACAAACCTCCAGCGTGCAGGATATTCACCTCTATTCATGGACACATATGAGTCATTTCTCCAAAAGATAATGAGGTTTACCTCTAGATAAAAATCTACACAGATGTTGGACTATAATGTGGTACTGGAGCTGATGTCAAAAATTGCATCCTCAAAAACTTATATATGATTTCCCTATTTTTCTATATTTAATACGGATCAGAGCGATCAATACACTTTCCTAGAATAGTCATTGTGCAATATCACCATGCTATGTTTGTGCAATTGCCATTAGACTGTTAATAACATGTTAATAACATGAAAAACTGTTTGATTTAATTTACTACATCACGAAACCTGTACAATAATATAAAAACGGATGATGGTGGGTCATACCGCACCTAACTCTATGCCCATTAGGCATTAATTAACTCTAGTTTCCATAGTAGATAAGATGAAACACAACAACTGTAGAAAAGCAGAGTTATGGCCACTCTCTGATTCGAAATAAGTGATTGGAAAGTCAAGGACAACAAGGCACACATTGTTCCATATGGAATGAAGCAGGTGACGCAAAGAAAGCAGTGCCTTAAATTCTTACATTGCTTCACTTACCAAAGCCAGATGCCCAAAGACAAATTATAATGATCCAAATGTGACAAAAACCGGCATACCAAAATTAGAATTTGCTTCATGCAAATGCAAACTAAAAGAAAACGGCAAAAATACAAATATTGGATGGGTGGATGAGAGAGAACAGTAGAGAGAAAATTTATTGCTTAAAACATTTCATATAATAATCATTTCATTTTCTGTGATAATGAATGCATGGCTGATAGATTGGTTAGCTCCAACTTCATGTTTTGCCAACTGACAATAATGGATTTATGCAAAAGGATATATGTATCAATGGATTTCCAGAAGGGCAAAAAAAAAAAAAGAAATGGCATACCCATGACACAATTCAACCAGCTGAGGGACAAGATCAGTGTCTCTAAGACCAATAATGGCGGTTGAGGTGCTGGAAACAGCCTGGGACGTGACAATAATTAGGGATTGCAGTCTCTTTATTGAAGCCTTGGTCTTGTCTAGCTTCGCTTCATCCTCTCCCTTGTACTCTTGACTCTGAAGTGTAGACAGCTTCTTCTCATGCTCAATCTTTACTCCTTCTCTAGCCTAAAATTTATGAAAAAAAGCGTATGAAGAAAATTCAGAGGGAATTACACAAATTTGAACCTACTGATCAATAGTTTTAAGAATCTAAAAGCAATCTAACAATATAGGATATTCGCTTAATTCAATTGCAATTTTAACTTAACCAATAAAGTCTTAAACATAAAAATTCTTAATCATATATAAGTTAAAACTAGCAATTATATCATCTTCTGAAATTAAAGGAATACATAATCAACAATTAGTCAGAACCTCGTTTGTATTCTCTCTCCCTCTTATCATAAAGGGAAAATAGTTTTCATAATTAACTTGATGCATGAATAAAAAAATCATGAATTAGATCTAGATAATAAACATCACCAAATATTACATAATTAGATCCGATATCCAATGAATGTTTTAGCGATGAAATCTAAATTGGATTTGTCCAATTAGCCGACAAAAGTGCACAAGTCAGCTGGACCGACCACAAACATGCTAAGATAAGAAAAAAGGCAGTTCTTGTCATTCGATAGTAAGTCAGGGCACTTCAGTCACCGTCGTTAGCAAGATAATAATGAAATCAAGGAACAGATAAGGTAATTACAGTGGATGGTAAATTCTTAAGGACAAGGACAACAAATGAACGATTCCCAGAAAGAAAATGATACCTATAAGTCCATCACTCTAAAGGTAAATGCATACTGATTTTAACACAATCAGGGGATATTCTCGTCAAAGACAGTATAAAAAAAATCTGGATATTAAGGAACGAAGATTGGAAGATTGATATACTCCAAAATAATATTCAGTTCATTGATACGTTGATTTCTAATTCTGATTATCGTTCTTTCAATTTCACTACTGTGTATGCTAGCCCAAATCCTACCAAACAAAAGTGTCTTAGGGAAGAATTGGGTATTATGTTGTTTCGACTTGAGTACGAGTATCCGACATAAATACATCTATTTTTTTAAATTTAGGATATGTAAATACGGCTAAAAAGTAACCAAAATTATAATACGAGTACGAGAATACATCTATACATATAAAAATGTAAATATTTCAATTTTCATATATAATAACTTAAGTTAAAAGATAGATAAAAATTATAACATTAAACTGTTAAATAAAATAAAATTGGATAAAATATTTCAAATTACAAACTTAAAGTTCAAAATTAAAACTACAAAAAAAAAAAAAATTTTAAGTCCATTTAAATAACAAATCAACTCACGTTTGCTATATAGTTTATATTAATATTTGTCAACACTACAAATCTTTGAAAAAACACACTTTTGAAGTGAATGATCTATTAAGGATCTTATACCTATACCAGTGCCATACTTGAAGGACACAAATACTTCTTCAAAAATGAACTATCCAAGTAACATAAATTAGGCATCATTCAAGCAGTTGTTACTGATAAATGGCTTCTCATGGGTGATTTCAATGCTATACTCGGTATGGATGAGAAGGTGGCTCTTTGAATCAGTTTGGAATTTGCAAACACTTTCAGAACTGATTCTTTAATTCGGGTCTAATTGATCTTGGATTTATTGTTACATCTTACACATGGAAGCGGGGTAACCTTATGCAGAAGCTTGATAGGGGTCTGGGAAATTTGTTATGGCATAATTCTTTCCCTGAGGCAGCAGTCCGCCATCTTCCACCAGTCCATTCTGATCACCAGCCTTTGAAACTTCAATTTTGTAGTTTTATGCCAACAAGGAAACATAGACCTTTTCGTTTTCAATCAACTTGGCATCCTCATGAAAATTTTGCCTCTTTTATTGCTCATAGTAGGAAGCTTGATAATTCTTTTATGGATTCAATTCGAGCTCTGACTTCTAATCTTCAAATATGGAAGAAGAAAATCTTTGGGAATATTTTCCGGAGGAAAAGGCAGCTTTTGGCTCAGCTTAATGGCATTCAACGGGCATTGGATATTCAAACAAAGTTTTCAAAGAAAATGTTAAAGCAAGAGCTTGATGTCACTTTGTATCAAGAACTTATGCGGTTTCAAAAATCTGGAAGTGATTGGGTACAATTTGGTTACTGCAACACTTCTTTCTTCCACCACAAAACCATGTGTAGGAGAAGGAATAGAGTTGAAAAATTGAAAGACAAATATGGTAATTGGGTTGAGGATTTGAATCAGAAGAAGTTATGTGAGATGGCTATGAAATATTTCAGCTCTCTTTATAAGGAAGATATAGCCACCTGTCCCCTCTACAACATCAAAGGAAAATTTCCAATTTGTGAACAAAATTTTTATGATTCGCTTGTTCGGCCTGTAGATGATAGTAAAACTAAAAAGGCTTTGTTTGATATGAAGCCTTGAAAAGCCTTGGGCAGTGATGATTTTCATGCGAGTTTCTATCAAAATCAATGGAGAACTGTGGAAGATGGTTTGTAAAAAAAGTCAGAAGAATTTTTGATGGTGGAGAGATAGAGCCAACCATGAACAATACCTTGATTGCTTTGATTCCGAAAATGGAGAAGCCAGTCTTAATCTTTCAATTCCGCCCCATATCTTTGTACAATGTTATTTATAAAATTGTCATAAAGATGATAGTTAACAGATTGAAGAATGCTATGTCGGCTCTGACTTCTCATGCTTTAGCTAGTTTTGTTTCGAGTAGACTTGGATAATATTATTGTGGCACAGGAGGTGATGCACAGTATGAGGGATACAACCATCAAGGTTGATCTTGCTAAAGCATATGATCATATTAATTGGGCTTTTCTTTTGAACAATTCACTGGACACAAAAATCCTGAGCTCTTTAGTTACTCTTATCATGAAATGTGTTAGCCCGTAGATTCTTTGTAATGAGTCAGTGTCTTCATCCTTTCGACCTTCAAGAGGACCTCCTTTTGCCATGTCTCTTTGTAATGTGTTTAGAGAGATTGACGCATGGTATTCAGCAATCTATTACGGATGAATGTTAGAAACCAGTTTATCTGCATCGTGTTGGGCTTCCAATCTCTCATCTTTTCTTTGCAGATGATATGATTCTCTTCGTAGAGTCTAGCATGGAGCAGGTAGAGGTGATCAAATGAGTTTTATCAATTTTTAGTGATTGCTCGGGGCGGTTGGTCAGCATTGATAAAACTCAGGTTTTTCTCTCTAAAAAGGTGTCCCTAGAGTGTCGAACATATTTAAGTAGAAGGCTGGGCTTTAAACAAACAAATGACTTGGGAAAATATTTGGGAGAGTTGTTATTACATGAAACTTGCAAATATTCAGCAATCAATAAGACTTACAAATATTTGGCGGACAAAGTTAAAGCTAAATTAGCTAGTTAGCAGGTAACTCAAATCTCTCTTGCTGGTAGAGTTCCGTTGGCTCAATCAGTACTATATAAGTTGTCTATTTACACCATACAAACCACAAAGATCCCAATCTCTATTTTGCAATGAGATTGAGAAACTTATTAGAAATTTTATTTGGATGATGATCATGGAAAGAGAAAATTTCTCGTCCCATGGGAAGTAGTAACTCAACCCAAGGCTAATGGAGGATTGGGTTTGAGATCTTTGACCGAGCTTAACAAAGCACACTTTATGAAATTGGTGTCGCAAGTTTTGATTAATCAAGATTCACTTTGGTTTTGTGTTGTCAAAGCTAAATATAAAGTATCGGTTGAGTTTCCTAATGAGTTTGTTGCTCAATTTGGAGGAATATTTGTATTGTTTGGCAAGAGTTTAGAGAAAACGTTTGTTGGCTTTGGGTAATAGGAAAGACTAAAGTTCTGGAAAGATAATTGGGTGCTGGGATTTCCTTCCTTGCGGGATGTCGCTACTATGAAATTAGAAGAAAGGGAGCTTAATCTCTAAGGATCTGATTTTACTTTGCCAAATAATCTTTGGAACTAGAAGCTGTTAAGTTCAAAGCTGCCTGAACAATTCTCCTACATCTTGCTTTTATTATTCCGCTTGTTTCTGAGATGGAGGATGATGTTTTCTACTGGTCAGCTGCTACATCAAGTTTGTTCTCAATCAAATCCGCCTATCAAGCTTTAACAGGTGTTTTCTACCGGTCAGCTATTACATCAAGTTTGTTCTCAATCAAATCCGCCTATCAAGCTTTAACAGGTTTGGATTGTAATCATTCTTCTACTATTTGGAGTAAAATTTGGTGTTGGAAAGGCACTCAGCGCATTAGATTGTTTTTATGGCTGATTGCTCAGAAACAGCGAACAATATAAAAGACATCTATCTTGGTCAAATGGCTGTGAGATTTGTGATAAGGGCGAGGATACCGTTTTCCATATTCTAAGGGACAGTGTGTGGGTGAGACAAATCTGAAAAAGGTTCGTCCCTTCTATGAACTAGTAGAATTTTATAGCTCCAGATTTATCTATCCCGGACTAGATTGCTGCAAATATCTTGAGTGCAAGTCTTCTTGATAGTGTTCCTTGGTGTGTAGTCTTTGGTGTTGCTTACTGGTCCTTTTGGCAGAAGAGGAATGATTATGTTTTTAAACAAACCATCATTTCGAATGAAAAATTTATTAAGAAAATAGGCACAAGTCCCCTCGATTATGCCGGCTACTTTGATGATGGATATTAAAATGGAAAATGAGAGTAAGCAGCATCTGGTCTCGTGGAATCTCCACCACCTACTGGTGTTGTGAAGCTGAATTCTGATGGGTCTTTTCAACATAGAACTGGACGAACTTATGGAGGTGGCTTGTTGAGGTGTTGTGATGGATCATGGATTAAGGAATTTGTTGTGAACTTGAGTTTTTGTGATATTATTAGAGCAGAATGGCAGTGCAACAAAGATTGAAACTGACCAGATCGTTATACATTCCTAAAACTTTAGTCGAGCCTGATAATAAATGTTATAGAAATGATTTTGGGTAATTAATTGTTGAACCGTCATTCTCTTCTATGTCTATAAAGGTTTTTGCGAATGACTTTGAGTAGATTCATTTTAAACACATTTATCGAGAAACAAATTTTGATGCCCACTACCTAGCCAATGAAGCCAAAAATTTTGATATTGGTACATCAGTTCTTCAGCATCCTCCAGCTAGGCTTTCGCTTTAGCTTCTCCATGATGCTTATGGAGTCTCTTACACTCGTTAGTTTGCTGTTTATGTGAATCTTGCTCACCTCTATATAACCAAAAAAATAAAAAATAAAAACTTAAAGAGTACCTTGACTTCTTCATAAAGTTTCTTCTCCCATGCCAACAGCCTTTCCATGGTGGAGCAGAGGCTTTTCGGGCCACCCGGTTCATTCAAGGAACCGGTGTCGAGCCGGTATTTTACTGCCAATGGCGGTTTTGAGGTCCAACTCGAGCTCAGGTTGCTCAACATACTAGTAGAATGGTACACCGTCTCTGAAATAGATTCGAATGCGCAAATTAATTGGAAATTAAACGTTTAGATTGTTTACTAGGATTTAACAAAAAAAAGAAGAAAAGAATCAATAGAGTTAGTTAGTATTCTTCAATTTGGACGATGGGAAATAAAGCAGAAACATCTGTAATAAAAATTGGAATAAATACGAAGCTAACAGACATACTCTTCAATCGCCGGAAACTCCGATCAAGCTGAGCCCTGCCGATTTCAAGCATCTCGGACACCTGATCTCCAGCGGCCGCAGCCTTGTCGAAATTCTCTTTAATAGCCTCCACGATTTCTTTCAAATCTTTATGCCTTACAACCATCTTCATATCCGACATCTCTCCAGTTCTGAAACTCGCCGATGACCCGGCCTCATCCGACTTAGTCGTATTCCTGTAGACTGGTGGCTGCTTCACTGACTCCGCCCGCACTGATGACCAGAAATTCGACCGAGCCCCGATATTGGATCTGGACTCTCTATCATCATATTCTTCCCCTTCTTCTGAGGAGCTCGTTGTGCTATAATGATCATGATCTCCCCACTCACTGCACTGAACCTCCTCTCTTTCAGTTTCCTCGTCGACGGCACTGCGATGCTTGGTATTATTATTGTTGCTATGCTTCTTGTTCTGTAATTGGAAAAAATCATACTCCGATCTCTCGGTTTCAGTCTCGGTCTCAGTTTCAGTTTCTTCATCCTCAACGTCGTCGGTGTCTAAGTGGTGTTGCTGGCGTTGCTGTTGATATTTATTATGCTTATAAGATTTTCGATCGAAAAATTCGGAGTCTGGAGGCGAGGGAGGATATAAATTCTCCCAGTTCCAAACGGAGGAGGCATGTGATGGTGTGCTGGAGTATGGTGAATTTGCTTGATAAGCTGTATAATACTCGAAATTTCCAGTGAAATTGGATTTCTGACTTCGAGGAGAAGAAGCAAGGCTAGATTCAGAGAGTATGTGAGGGAGTTTAGGAGGTTTCCGTCGACGATTAGAGGCAGAGTGGAGGCTTGAAGCAGAGAGGATATGGGGGAGCTTGGAACTGGGTATTGTAGGAAAAGGAGAAGGAGAATGTGAAAACGCAGGCGGAGGGGGAGGAGGGTGAAGAGAAGGGGATGGACAAGGAGCCACACGTGGCGGTATAGAATTGGTAAAAGGAGGATTTGGAGGATGAAGGAAAACGGCAGGGGTTTGCTCAGAAACGGAGAGTGGTTCACCAGCACCAAAAGAGCAAAGAGCTGAACCAGTAACACGAAGCGAACGGCAATAATCAGCCTGAGCAGCGGCAAGGTGGTGACGAGCAAAGACAGCTTCCTTGATGAGGCGGCGGCGCTCCTTGCACCGCCTCACAGTGTCTTCGTTGTCCAGCTTCGACGCTGTACAACCCATCTAGAAAACAAAAACAAAAGTATAAAAAGAGAGAAGGTAAAATAATGCAATACCGTAAGCTCAAGTTAGACTATAAAGGGATTTGCAATGGCGCGTTTTCATTTTTTTGGTTTCTCCTCTCTTCTACAGAGGGTGAGAGCAAGTGACGGAGTGGAAGATCAATAGTTGGTCTACTTTTCGACTGTTGGCCCCCTGTAAGAACTGAGATTTGAAGTTTTATATTGTTATTCGTACTTATTGTGTAATCGTATAATATATTTATAAATATATATATAATTATAAATAATTAAATTAATATTTTATAAATATATATTAATAATTTAGTATGATATATTTAATATGTGTAAAATAAAATTAAATATTTAATTATTTATATAATTATTATTAATATAAATTATAGATAATTTATTAATTTTTATTTATATAAATTAATATAATTAATTATATTGTAAATTTATTTATATAAATTTATACATATATAATTTAATTATTAATTATTTTTATATTCTTAAACGTATCTAATTGTATCATAAATAAATTACACATATTAATATTATGTTGTGAAAAATTTATGTCGTGTCATATTATATAATTGTATCGTGTATCTCTAATTTGTGTCAATTTTTGTTATTTGCTACCATATAGTCAAGTACCAACAATATTTATCTAAATAAAATATATACATTTAAATATGAAAAATAATCTTATTTGACACAAGAGTTTCTATTAGGGGTGTTTATAGTTTTATTTGGTTGATTTAGACCAAAATTTTTTAACTAAACTAATAAAATTAATTTTTAAATAGTAACTGTTGACCAAACTAAATACTACTAAAAACATTTAAACTAATATTATTTAGATTTGGTTTAAATAGTCGGATTGATTGGTTTGATAAATAAATAAAATTAAAATATCATAAAAATTCGATAAATATTAACTTAAAACCATTATCAAAATAACAACTTGAATATCATCTAAAATATAAAAATTTTGTACATTATTTTATTTACTAGAAAATTCAAAATATAATTTTTAGATTAATAAATTTTTGTTCATATATGACATTCCAAATGAAATTAAATAGTGTATGTAATTAAAAAATCTATAATTTTAGAAAAATAGGAATTTATTAGTATTAGTGCACTAATATATATACCCTATATTATTGATTTGTTTCAATTTTATTGGATTTATATCTTTTTAATCTAAAATTAAATAAAAAATTGGTTTATAAAAATTTTAAAACTATATTCATCCATTAAACTATTTAAATCATAATTTTCGATTTGAATTGAATCGAATCAATTCAATTTGGTCAGTAGTTTTTGTGCAACCTAGTTACTATGGTAAAAAGGTAAGGCTCCATCGACAAAAACTCAATAAACTTAAATTTAAAGTTAAAATTATGATTTTATTTTATATTTTTATTTTTATTTCATAACATTTAAGTTGATTTGTACATTAAATAAAACTTCAATAAATAAATTAAAGGCTTAGAAGCTCAATTTAATTAAAAAAAAATCAGTTAGAACAACTCAAATTGAATAATTTTGACAAATTTAATGACATAAAAAATTAATATTTTCTAAAATTTACTTTTGTTTTAATGTATAAAAAGTTTATAAAAAAATCAGTCTAAATAAAAAAAAGTTAGAATTTCGGTCACTGAAGAAATACTCAGAGAGTCCTTTTTTAATGAAAAAAGGGGGAGAAATTTGAAATAATTTAATGACATAATAATGATTAATTAGTGGCAATATCTTAATTGGTGATGGTGGTTGGTGTTATAAGTTAGTTAATAAAATAAGGGTATAGGAGAAGGCTGTTGTTTGTTTTGGTTTGGTGAGACGAGAGAAGGAGGGGAAGACAAGTGGTGGGTATTGCCATCTTGTGTGGGCCTAGTCATTGATTATTAAGTTGAATTTATAGTCATAAAATTATTAAAAACCATTTCCAACCACTATTTTCAATCTATTACATCTTTTTGAGAATATATATTTTATTTTATATTTTTTAAATACAAAATAAACTATAAACATTAATAATATTAATTAAATATCAATTAACTAATTAAAAATCAAATAAATTTTAATCATATATTAATTGAACTAATAAAAATAGTATATGTTGAAAGTCTTTCCCAACCCGCATCCTCTTTCCTTCATTATTATTTTCATGGTGTTTCCAATTTTTACACCATTTTAGTGTTGGATTGGAGATGCTTCTAAGACAAGACTAAGCTACTATTGAGTTGTTTGAATTTTCTTCCCTTTTTGGTATTTACCGTTTCCCAATTATTATTATTATTACTATTACTATTGGTCTGACTGAATATTTGAATTTTTATTTTGGTAACTAAGTAATACCTTTAAACTAAAGCTTCTTGTGTTTTTTTTTTAATGTTTTATTTGCCTATTGTTTAGACATATAATCATGCAAGATTAATGAGAAATACATAATCTCTAGAAAAAACACTCTGGCCTCTCTTGGAACTCCGAATATAGAAATTGCCAATTTGCCGAGGAAACTATTTGAACAGATTCAGCATATAAAATCAAATCAATTCTATAATAACATGTAAATAAATTAAAATTTACTTATTTTATCACTAACCTCATAAATGAATAAAATCATAAATTGATATAATTTTTTATTTGGCAAATGTTAAAAGGCTTTTACCGAAGTTTTTGATTTTTAGTCTACACATTTCCCTTATTCGACAATTCATACAATTCTTACGTAAATTTTCATGATTCTTAGGATGTACACTGTTCATATGAAGAGACAGAAAAAAAGACTGAAAGAGAATTCGATCCTCATTTTATTTTCACCAGTCTACAATCACATGAAGTGGATTTGATTTTTAATTAAAAATTAAAAATTTGTTAATTTATCATATTCTTCGATTTTACAAAGACCTGAAACTAACCCTAAACACCATACCTCTTTGCTTAAAAAAAATGTCCAACCATCTAGCCATTACTGTTTTTAATTTTTTATTGGAACTTGAAAATGAGTTTTTCTTTGTAACATAATTATTAGGATTAATTGAGCTCATTAATTATTATTATTATTATTCTGTAAGTGAAAATTAAATGAATTTTTTCTTAAATTAAAAAAAATTTTTCTGAAAGCATAAACGTTCTTGAATGAAAAGTATTATAAAACTTTCAATGATGAAACAAAATTGTTATGAAATAAATTGAAAAACAAAAGGAACATAAAAAATTAGGGTTAAGATCTCCCCAATAAGTGGATCCTTTAGGGGAAAAGTAGAGGATGATAAAGTGGCTGTGTATGTGGGGTGAAAGGCAAAAATTGAAAACAGTGATTTTTTTCTTCTTGAAATAAAAAAAAATATATATATATATATATAATTACTATTTATCCATAAAATTTGATCTAGTACTTTGAAGTTTAATTTTTTTTTATGACCAACTCATTTTATTTTATTTCCATTAAATTATATACTAATTATATTAAATTTTAAAATTTTGATCGTTAGTCAAAAAAATATTATTTTTTATTTAAGAATATTAGTATAATATATCAAATTTTAGGAGAAAATATAAATTTTTTCATTATTATTTCACTAGTATCTGACGTATTTCTAATAAAAAATTGAATAGAAAAATTTATTTGTAAAATATAATAAAACAAATGAGACTAACAGTATATTTAAGAGATAATAATACAGTATATTTAAGAGATAATAATTTTCTTGTATACATACATACATATACACACTTTAGCCTCTTCAACTCTCTATTGCATGGTCTCTTGCTGGACCCAACCATCAATCCTGACCTCCTTTTATAATTATTTCTTCAGAAAGAAAGCGTTTGTGTTTTGATTTTTTCTGGGAAAAAAAAGTCTTTAACTTAATAACTGTGTGAAATATCATTATTTCTCATTTGAATCGAGTCTTTATTGTTTTATATATGATGAAACATAATTAAATTAATTTATAATGAATTTGATTTCTGTCAGTGTTAGGAACAATTGCTTAATATCTGATTCTTCAAAAAATGTAATGTTACTTTTAAGATATTCTTTACTTTTATTTTAGGGAGTTATTAAAAAGATTTCTCCTTTCTTTTTTTCCCCCTTGAATTGGGTGGGGATTAGGAGCTGATACCAAATGAGATCAAGAAAGCCATGTGGCCCATGTCCTCTAATCCTATCTAGTTCTTTAAGTGCCTTTTCCAATCCAAGTTAAGCTGCAAATTGACCACGATTCTATTAAGCAAACTCAGAAAGAAGAATAAAAAAATACACATGAAAAGGAAAAATAGACTGATGGGTATAGATTCATGCATTTTTTTTCCTTTTATTTTATTTAAGAACCAATTTAATGACTTAAAAGAACTAGTAAAAGCATAAGGAGTAGGCTTACACGAGTTCTTTCCGCAGAGGGAAAGGGAGAAGACGACAAAAATGCCCTTGTATCTATCCAGAACTATAATCAATAAACACAGTAAATTTCACAAATTTCATGTTCTGAACTGTAAACGAAGAAAGGGTAATAAAAAGACTGCCACCATGAATTGATTTTCCCTCAATTTAGGTGTTGCGAGTATCCAAGCGGGACTCCAAAAAGTATAAAAGAAACACAGAGAATAGTAGGCGGCAATCCAGAGAAAAATGATGCAACTATTTTCTTCCATAAGGCTAAACAAACCCTAAATCTAAAGAAAGTAGACCATTGGTCCACACCAGCCTAATTAAATATTTATATTTTTAGCATTAGTTTTTATTGTAAATTTTCGGATTTTATTTGTGGGCCCTACACATTACTTCATTTGTATGGTATAGTAGTTAAGCAACGTAGACATAATACATGCAAGACAAATTAGGAAAAATGCATTTGCCACCTATAAGTTTCTCACCCATCGTAGCCATTTGGATATGGAGGGTACATAAATTTTGTTAAGAATCTGTGATACAGTCCTCTATGCAATGTTTTTTTTTTTTCCATTTGAAAAGAGTTCATTCCTCCCCTCCTAGGGTATATATGATTGTAGAAAGCATGTTTTGATCCTTGAATTATAGTATTTTCTTTATTTAGTCACTAAACTTCTGTCGTATTTTTTTTATTAGATTCCTAAATAATTTTATCGCTCTCTATTGTATTAAACAATCATTTACACGATCGAACCTAAATTTGATTGATTAAATAAAATTTAGGGACCCAATGTGCATATTCCACAAAAGAACATAGGCCAAAAATATGCCCCTTCTCCTTCCTGAAACCATTTAGGCATCATTTGGATTGAAAAAAATTTAAAATTCACATATTTCACAAAATTCATAAATTTAAAATTCATGAATTGTGAAATCCATATATTTTAAAAATTTTATCAGTTTGATTTAACTATAAAATTTATAGATTGATAATATAGTTTTTCTTACAATCATGTTTGATTCAATATTCACAATTCATCGATTTAATAATTAATTTTCAATTATTATTAATTAAATATTTTCTAATTTTCTTCACCACGTTTTGCATTGAATTTTTTTCATATATATTTAGTTAGCTTTATTTGAAATAGTTCAAATTATATTATCCAATCAATAATTTAATTGCTAATGATTATATGATTTTTGTTATATTATTTATATAATCAGCAGTCATTATATATCATTTTCTATATATAATTATATAAATACTAATAATTATACATATAAAATTAACTTTACTAAGAAAAAAAAATTATTTTTTTTCTAAAAAATGCAATATATAAAATTATAATTATTGTCAAATTTAAAATATGCAACAATTTTTTTTGCTCAAAATTCCAATCAAAATTGAAATAGATAGTCACAATTAAATTAGAAGCAACTTAATTGTTAATGAAATAGTATGATTAAATTTCACTTCATTTTATATAAACTTATTAATTATACTATATCTATGAATAAATTAATCTATTAATAATTTTTTCTTTTTCAAAATAAACTCATTAACATTTTTTTAATTTATATTTAAACTAATATAGATAATAAGTGAAAATAAAACAAAAAAAATCTGACAGATGGTTTTTATTATCTTTTTAAGGTTAAAGATAATTTTGAAATATTATTAATTTATTAGAAATAATTTTGAAACATTTCTATCTCCTGAAATCCTTAAAAAACAAAAGACTATGATAGATGAAATTTTTTTCAAAATCTATAGATTTTAACTTTTTTTCAAGTTGCCAAAATGATGAATTTATTATTCTGATTTCCTCATTTAAATTCCCTCATGGCTCATACCAAACGTAGCCTTAGTTGTCCTTACTCCTAATCCAATGTGAAAAGTCATCTTCATTTTTCTAGCGGACCCAAATCTCAAACTCCAGCAAACCACCTAAAAAGAGTAACGTTTCTGTTCCAAGGATGGACATCAATGTTCACAATTTCACATTGAGTCTTGCAACAATTATCACTTCATTGGCATTCTGGTCATCTAGGAATAAATAAGCAACAAAAAGATACGCGAGGGAAAAATAAATTATGGGGTGGATACATTAAAAGGCAACCAACAATGCATATATATTTTCCACATTGGCATGGACCCCCACCAAACCATTGTAAGACATAGTCCCAGTTACTGTAAGGGTCCCACCACGATTTGTTTTGCAAAACAGCTAGCACTAAAGAACAAACGATCTGTTTGTACCCAAAAAAAAATGAAGAAATGATCTGTCTTATAGAGTCGGACAAACAATGCACAGATATCCATCCGCATACAAAGTCATCAAACCTTATGGAGAATTTTAGCTAAAGACTACTACTAGCTTGAGAGACCCTTTTTTACCTGACAATCTCTATGCCTGGTAAATGGCACGTGTCAGTCATATGAGCTATCCTCATACTATTTGTTTAACCAAACTCAGGAATCACAGCAGCCACTCTCAGTCTGGTTCAGCCTTGGGCTCTCATAAACGATGCTGCTGATGAGGGAGTGTTGATCACGTGCTGCTAGGAAAACCGAAATTCCCATACAGTCCCTGTAACAAAGAAAGTATACTATGATTTCCTCAATACTTATCCTTTTGGATATCCAACATTGCACACACATCCACCGGTAATAGAAAGTGATTTATAACGGCATTATGTCATCATCGAGAAAAGAAAAAAGGAAAAAATGGACCAGAGCACCATTCAGTACTTTCCACTTTTGACAATAACACAATGCTTTTTAATGAATAAAAACTTCATATGAAGAATCCAAGGACTACGGATAGGCATTAACTGACAGACGAACTAACAACTTAGAATGTGAGGGAAAAAAACCAGCACACTTTGAACTTTTACTATGAAGTAAGCCTAGTTATTGGAGAATCACATTGTGAAGGATGAGTAACCAAAATAAAGAAAACACCAAAATGGAATTGGGTTCATAAATTGTACAAACCAAGGCATCATTTATTCCATAAGCCGCGCAGTAGTGCTCCTGAAAAACAGCAGTTCAGGACAAAGATTAGAATACAACATCAGCAATAATTACAGAAAAGCTCATTGCAATTTATGACTGCCTTAGCATAAATCATCACTTGGTAATGCCCTCTTTTTTGTGTTCTTGCAATAAAAAATTCTATTTGGTCTAGGCCCACACATTAATATCAAAAATTCCCATTAACACAGAATCTGTTGCACTTTACACTTCCTTTTGCAACAGGAATCAGGAATAACTTGCCTGCATCATGTTCCACTCTTCAAACTCATCAAATAACTCCAGCCGTTCAATCCTAATGACCAGAATATAACATATGAGAAACTTCCCACGAGTGTTTGAGAGCTAAAATAAAGAGAGAAGAAAAGGAAGGAAAAGCTGCACAGAACACAACAGATCACAAAAAAAAAATGTATTTACATAAAAAAGGGAGCAAAGGGTGAACAGCCAAACAAGGAAAGAACTTTCTTTAATTTCTTTCTACACAACGTGTCAGAAAATTAATAAGACAAAATATTGAAGGATTCCTCCTTTCGTAAGGGCATAGTCTGAAAAAGCAGTTAATTCCACACCAATAAGTAGAGATTTCTATCCAGCCTCATCATATTCTCTTTTTCTTTTCCTCTCTAGATTAACATATGAATTGCTTAAGTTTCCACTTCCAAAATACAGCGAACGGCCAACTATAGCATCTATTTCACCAGGGCATAATGTATAACATTGCAGTTACAAAACAATGTAACTTGGGTTCAAATCACTAACAATACAAATGTATGCAACTAACTACTGCCACTGGAATTTCCACAACAGCTAACAATTGCTGCCGCTAGTATCAGTTGACTGACGATTCAAACGTCTTTAGTAAATGCACCCTTGAGTTATATCTATAACAATCAGACAGAGAAGTCATGCCTCCAACAAATGAAAAAATAATAACTACCAAGTTGGCCTTCACCATATAACTTCTGAAGTTTATACGCAGATAGCAGTCAGCATAAAACATAACAGAAATTACAGGAGCAGAACATCACATTCTTTCCAATACATGGACGTCCTCGAAGATTAATTAGATAGTTAAAATAAAGCAAAGCAGTGAATAATGCCCAATGCCCATCTCATACAATAATAGCCAGTAAGCACCTTATCAAAGAATAGCAATGGGCCATCTATGGAATCAAATTAACAATACATAAAAAGAAAAGAAAAAGAAAAAAGAATTACAGATGCAACAAATGAAGTATTGTTGATTGGCCAATAGTTATAGGCCAAATACCTGCGTTTTTCTTGAGCTTCTATGAAATCACTATAAACTCTTAACATGTCCCACGCAACAGCCTTCTGTGCAAAAAGAAGAAGAAGAAGTATTAGCTCTAAAAAGAAAAACAGTAAATTGAAAACAACAAAGGAAATGAAGGTAAGAAGAACTTGTTAAAAAAATATTATGTTTGCTGAAAAGCCCCAATATAATGACTTTTACAAAATCTCCTAATGACATATCTATGAAGATTTCAGCTCCAGCTTCAAGTAAGACAAATAATAACCATCCAGCATTTAAGTGTTCCTTTGGGGAAAAAGTTCTGTGCTCAAGAAGACAAAAATGTCTGACAATCATACTCTCTTCACATTCAAAATTGAACAGCAATCACTATCAATACCAAAAAAAATTGTATTCTGCACACAAAGTGCTTGGAACAAGAAGGAACATATATAAACTATGATATGTATTTAACTACACTGCATTGCATAGACAATTTGAATTCTTCTTTCCAACGAATAAAAAAGATGGGCATTAATTTAATTGAAAAGAGTAATTGTTTATGAGATATACCTGCCATCCTTGATCAAGAAACAGCTTTTCCTTTTCAAGTAAAGTTGGTGTAGCATAAATCCCCAGTAGTGCACAGCCACGACTCTTAAGGATCAAAGAAAGAAAACATTTTATCATAGTTTAATGAAACAGAATAATATATTGTAAATAAACCACAAACACTGATATAATTTGTTATGAAATCATCTAGGGTAGCTTGCAGAACTGAGCTCCAATTTACGATCTAACCAGCCCAGTGTTTGAGCAATAATTTCATAGCTGATTGAGAAATGCCCCAAAGAATAATGTGAATATTCATGAATTTGTATCTCTGTATCAATCCTAGATAGACTCGAAGGGGTAGGCTATAAAATATGGGAAGTTTGGCTGGCCTTCAATTTGTTTAGAATTTTAATGAATTATTCAAGACCCTTTGCTTTCTCCATGCTTTTAGGCTAGGACAGGTGGATCAACATTAAAATACATGAACTTGAGTTGTAAGAAAGAAATGTTTAACTCCTATGTTACGGGTTTCAAAAAAAGAAACAGGAGACACATCATTTAGTTCAATTCCTTTGTTTAGGATCTATTATGCTTCAACCATTAAAAATTATAAATGCAAAAATAACCCAGCTTTCTAAAGCCAAAAGCAATATGAATAAAATTACTTAAAGAACTATTTCATTAGAAATATAAACTGAGGGAAGAAAAATAGAAACCTCCAAATTTCTGATCATTTGCTGCCCGAACGCATCATTGGGATGTATCTATCACCATCATTGTGAAACATTTAGTGTGTAAAGAAGAACGTGAAAATATTAAAACCAATGAAGACGAGTACATTAATCAATGTGTATGCAGGTAATCATATCAATAGGCCTAAGAAGATGTATAACCTGTTCGTATAAGAAAAACACTGCTGTAGAAAATGTCTTTGATGCCCAACCAACTATAGCTCGGGTTGGATCTGGATCCAAGTATATTAAAACGCACTCTGCAATTATAAATGTTGGCAAACTGATAACAGTATCAGAATGAAGCAGCTTTTTGTTACAGAGCAGGAAGATATATAACCAGAGTCATGATGAAAATTGTTATGTAAATATGCAGAGATTATAGGCTGTAAATATGCATGTTAGCCTAATTAGGAATTGTTCTTTATTTTAGGAATAGTTTTGATTTCCTTCCTTTTCTTAATATCTACAAAGTGTATATATATGTACCTTATTTCATAGTCGAATCAATCAATTTTCTCCAATTCTTATTCTATCACATGGTATCAGAGCTATAAATCGGTCTGGAGAATTTTTTTTTTCTGCCCTAGGGAGTGTTTGCCATAATTAGGTCACCCTTGTGAGTGACTGTTGCTTCATCACCGCCCCTCCTAGAACAAGTGCCACCCTCAGTTTGGCCTTCTCACGAAGCCCGGTCACTAGAAGTGTAGTGCGTGAGTGTCACGAACGACCAACCTTTTCTGCTCAGTTCTTCACATGCCAGCACATGGGAGTGCGTGGGACAGACCCACCTTCTCCGGTTTCTTCTCCAATGGTCGCCTTGGTCTCTGCATCACTCCGACGGTGCTAGTCTGCTCGTCAAGGAAATTTTTCTAATATGTTCTCATTATACAATGTGGTTTGTTGCCGAAATTTGTGTTTTATTTGTTGGTTGGTTACTGACCACCCGCTTTCAGTGTGTCTTTGATTTTGTTGGTTGATTTCTCTAAGTTTGTGAGCAGAAGAATATGGTTATACCTAATGTTATTCCTATTTTGTCCAAAATCACTGAACAAAAATTAAATGAAGATAATTATTTAGACTAGAGTAAGACTGTCCGTTTGTATTTATGGAGTATTTACATAGACATCCATTTAATTGAGGATCCTTTTATTGATGAGACCCGTAATGAGTGGTTAAGGGTTGATACCCAGTTATTCTTGCAAATCCATAATTTTATTGAGAATAAATGTCAGTCATGTCTCTCACTGTGAGTTTGTAAAAGAATTTGGTTTTTTGTTCTCTAGTAAATGAAATATTTCTCATATTTTTTTAATGTTTGCAAGACATTCTATCAAGCTAAGCAACACGATTAGTCTTTTAAGAGTTATTTCATGAATTTCAAACACACTTATAAAAAATTAAATGCTTGTTGCCTTTCAGTACCAATATCAGAGTTTGGCAAGCTCAATGTGAACAAATGACTATTATGAGCTTTCTAGCTGGCCTTACTCTCAATTTGATGGTGCTAAGTCACAGATTTTGTCTAATCTTGAGATTACTTCCCTAAAAGAGGTCTTAACTAAAGTCTTTCATACAGATACTAGTTTCCATGTCTCGTTTGTACTACAACCTAGTGCACTTGTTGATCAGAATAATGGATCAACTAATCGATCGTGTTTTTAGAATAATAGCAAAGATGGTGGTAATAGTGGACGTAATGCTGGGACTCAGGTTATGAGAGAAGTAGTTTGCTACTATTGTCATGAAACAGGTCACACTAAAAGGACTTGCCATAAATTGTTAAAGAAAAATCAGAAATCTTCAAGATCTCAGTCAGCCCATATTGTAACTACAAATGGTCCTCCATCTTCAAATCAGACCATTGCAGTCTCTGCAGATGAGTACACAAAATTTCTCCAAGAGGCATTAAAGAACTCATATTCATCCATCACTGCCCTTACCGAGGCATGTAAAACCAATAAATGTTTTCTTTCTTCTTCTTCCCCTCAGTGAGTCAGGTGCCACAGACCATACGATAGGTAATTCTAATTTTTTTTCCACGTTAAATTCACACAATGTTCCTTCTTCAGTCACCTTAGTAGATGGTTCTACTTCTTATATCATTGGCTCACACCTGCACTGTCTTTGTTATCCGTGTTGATTTTACCAAAATTTTCTTTTAATTTGGTAAACTCATTTGTGCTACTAATTGTTGTATCTCATTCTTTCTTGACCATTGTCTGTTTCAAGATCTTATGATGAAGATGATTATTGGTAAATAACGAGAATCAGGAGGTCTTTATATTTTAGATACCCAGGTACCACAACCCATTGCTTGTTCCAGTACTTTATCACACTTTGAAGCTCATTGTCGGTTGGGACATCCATCATTACCTTTGTTGAAAAAATTATGTCCTCAGTTTCATAATGTGTCTTCTTTAGGTTGTGAGTATTGTCTGTTTGCAAAACATCATCATCTTTCTTTTGTTTTTAGAATTAATAAAAGAGCTAGTCATGTTTTCGAATTAATACATTCAGATGTTTGGGGACCATGTCCATTTTGACTAATAATGATTTTAAATATTTGTTACTTTTGTGGATGATTTCTCTTGTATGACTTGACTTTATTTAATGAAATCTTGTTTTGGGTTACTCTCACATTTTAAGATTTTTTGTGCTTAAATAAAAATCAAGTTTAATAGGTTCGAACAAACATTAAGAAGAGATAATGACAAAAGAATTTTTTTCTGATTCTTTTCAGGCCTACATGGCTCATTATGAAATTTTCCATCAATCATCTTGTTTTGATAATCCATCTCAAAATGGAGTAGCTGAGAGAAAAAACAGGCATCTTCATGAAATTGTCATGACTCTTTTATTTCAAACACATGTTCTTAAATAGTTTTGGGCTGATGATGTCTTTGTAACGTGCTTTTTGATTAATCGCATGCTTTTTATTGTACTCAACGGTCAAATTCCTTATAAGATTTTGTTTCCTAATAACTCTGCATTCCTGTTGAACCTCATATCTTTGGAGTTTGGATATTCTTGTTTTGTTCGTGATGTTCGTCCATAGGTTTCCAAATTGAACTCCAAGTCATTAAAATATGACTTCCTAGGATATTCTCATCTTCGAAAAGGGTATAAATATTTCTCTTTTCTTGAACATGTATCTTATATCGGCTGATGTTACATTACATGAACATCTTTCTTTTTTTACCGCTCCATCTACACCTGCGTGTCCACAAAAGGATGATGATCTTTTAGTATATCATGTTACATATCCAACCTCAAATGTTGTTCCACCACCCCCTTCTCAACCAAAACCATCCATTACTCAAGTTTATTCTTGAAGACTCAACCTCCTGCGACAACTCCGGCACCGGTCTCTTCTTCGTCATCAAATCTAATGACCAACGACATTGATTTGCCTATTGCTCTTCGTAAAGATAAACGTTAGCGCACTTATCCCATTTCCTCTAATTCACCTATGATCGCTTGTCTTTTTCTTCTTGTTTGTTTGTTGCTTCTATTGATTTTATACGGATTCCCAAGTTTGTTCACCAGACCTTATCTCATTCTAGGAGGTGTGATGCAATGCTTGAGGAAATGAATGCCTTGACTAAGAATGGTACTTGGGATTTGGTTGATTTACCTGCTGACAAGAAAGTAGTTGGCTGCAAGTGGGTCTTTGCAATAAAATTTTATTCTGATGGATCAGTGGCTATGCACAAACATATGGAGTGAACTATTTTGATACTTTCTCTCCTGTGGAAAAACTAACTTTTGTTTGATTGTTTATTTTTTTTGTAGCTACATATGATTGACCACTTTACCAGCTTAATATAAAAAATGTTTTTCTGCATGGAGACCTTCAGGAGGAGGTTTATATGGAGTAGCCACCTGGGCTTGTTGCTTAAGAGGAGTTTGGGAAAGTCTGTCATCTTCAAAAATCGCTATATGGACTAAAACAAAGTCCTTGAGTTTAGTTTGAGAAATTTAGTCAGGCAGTAGAGAGGTTTGGGATGAGGAAGAGCAAATTTGATCATAATATTTTCTATAAGCAGTCCACACTTGACGTCATTCTACTTGTTGTATGTATAGATTACATTGTTATCACAAAAAGTGACACGCAGGGAATCTCATCATTGAAATCCTTTTTACAGAGCCAATTCAATACTAAAGATTTGGGGTACCTAAAGAACTTTTTAGGGATTAAGGTGTCCAGAAGTAAAAAAGGTATTTTCCTGTCTCAAATGAAGTATGTTTTGGATCTATTAACAGAAACTGGAAAACTAGGAGTCAAACCATGTAGTACTCTAATGCTTCCTAACCAACAATTCACAAATGATGGAGATCTTTTTGATGGTACTAAGCGGTACTAGTTGGAAAATTGAATTATCTCACAATGACTCGTCTAGACATTGTTTTCTCGGTGAGTATTATAAGTTAATTTATATTCTTTTCCATAGTATATTATTGGGTAGCCTTATAACAAATTTTGTGTTACTTAAAGGGAGCTCCTGGACGGAGGATATTGTATTAGAATCATGGTCATAGTAATACTGATTATTTTTTCTGATGCAGACTGGGCAAGTTCCAAGATTGATCGAAAGCCCACTACTGGTTATTGTGTTTTTATTGGTAGCAACTTGGTTTCGTGGAAGAGTAAGAAGCAGAATGTGGTGTCACGATCTAGTGTAGAATCTGAGTATATAGCAACAACACAAGCTCCGTGTGAAGTTATGTGGGTTTCTCAATTCTTAACTGAGGTCGGTATTAAAGTTTTAGTTCCAGCCAAGCTATGGTGAGACAATTAAGCTGATATTCATGTTATTTCGAATAAAGTTTTTCATGAACGGACCAAACATATTGAGAGATAGACTGTCATTTCGTGCGTGAGAAGATTTAGCAGAACTTGATTTCTACAGCTTATGTGAAAACTGAATAGCAGTTAAGAGATATCTTTACAAAAGATCTTAATGGGGCTCAAGTTTCATATATTTGTAACAAATTGAGCATGATTGACATCTATGCGACAACTTAAGGGAGAGTGTTATGTAAATATATTCATATTGGCCTAATTAGGAATTGCTATTTATTTTAAGAATAGTTTTAATTTCCTTCCTTTTCTTAATCTCTACAAAGTGTATATATAGGTACCTTGTTTCGTAGTTGAATCAATCAAATTTCTCCAATTCTTATTCTATCAAAAAAATGATAAAAAAACAATAAAAACAGTTGTATCTAGAAAAGGTCACCTGCTGCAGTATTGTGTAGTTTTTAGCTACTGAATCTTAACAAGAAATCATAGTCCGGTAAACTCTAAAGCTATAATATGAACATATTTTTTTGTTATAAGTTGGAGGACATATAAAGGAAAATATAGTGCCCAAAAACCATCATAACTACTACTTAGAAACATAGATTTTAAATAAAAATAAGTGCCAGAGACGAGAATTGATGAAATTCGCTGGAAAAACAGGGAAAGTAAAACTCAGATGTCAGCACACATACCTAGGATCCATTTTAGCCAAGGCTATGATGTCATCTAGTTTTTGTATATCATGCAAATCAACTGGTAATAGCTTGTAATGGCCACTGATCACTTCTCCTTTCTCTGCAAAGTAAATATGCCAGATGATGAATATTGAAAGTGAAGCACTTGAATCCTCTCAATAGTACGATTAGTTACACCAAAGAGAGTGACATTTGTTACAAACAGAAACAGTTGCCACCTATTCCAAAGGAATCCATGGAATCGGCAATTCATGAAACTTACCTATTGAGATTGATGCTGTAGCATCAATTTTGTCCCTCAACTGATTGTAGGATTCAATAATTGTTGCCTTTCTACTTGTCACCTAACAAATACCATATGTAAGTTGAGAGAAAAAAGCAGAACCTAGAGGCAGCAGCCATAAATGGGTTACAATTGAGTTTACTCCACATATTACAGTCTCTTAACCAGGCTCAGAAAGTTGTATCCCCATTGGACAAAAATAAGCTAGTGCACTATCAGATAAACCCATAGGATAGTAAAGAATGTTTCAAACTCAGACCTCCTTGAAATCCAGCTCCACATATAAAGTAGGTGATTTTCCCTCATCCTGTCATTGAAAGTATAACCATTCAAATAAGCTCTCAACATCTGTAATTTGGCACACAACAATAATATAAACAAAGGCAGGCTATGATCTCAACACACACAACACCCCTCTGCCCCCACAAAACCCCCACCCACTCCACCCGCAGACACACACACACCCCTTGACATCAATATAAGGTTTTTGGCATCTAATAGTATAACTATCTATATTTACTATCCTATGAAACGAAAATAATACTTTAGTTGGCCCACTGGCAATTCTTCATTTCCTGCATAATACTGGTGACCATAGATTTTTTTTCATTGTCTAAAAGGCCTAGACTATCATAAAAACAATACAGAATGAATATCATTTTCAGCTGAAACTTGCTATATTTTCTGAGCTTATCTACAATCTTGGATTTATTTTCATTTTGCATCGTTGAATTTACACTATATTGGTTTTAATAAATTGAATCAAGATATATTGGGGGATACAAAAAAAAAAACAATGAATTGTATTGACCATGCTAATAAAATAACTTTGACAATAATTTCTCGCATCACATGAAACTGATGCGGTCACTAAGCTATTACAAATAAAAATTGAAGCAAACAGAGAGGTTTTCATGAGGAAATAATAGGGCAGAAGTTAGTATAAATCATGTGCTGAATCCATCACAAGTCAGAAATGAACTCTCTCACCAGCAACTGAAAGTATGTTGTATCAAATCCTGCTCCAATTGACAATATCTGTTTCTCTTTGTGGTTTTTTCCATCGCTACTCATTTCACAGTCAAGAAACTGATTCAGAAGTTTCCGAAGAGTAGCCCAGCGTGCAAAGTAGCCTCAATTACAAAGAAGCAAAACAGTGAATGAAGTGAAAACATTACAGTAATAATGACAAAAATGCGGTATGCTTTTCAACAGCTAAATTATACCGCGGTTGATTATTGGAGACCTCCTCACAGGTCGTCTTACAAATAATTGGATGTAATCATCTTTCATGTATCCCTTCTTAACACAGGACCTTGAAAATACAGAGTAAGAGCAAGTATCGTTCAGCACAGAACACAAATATCATCAAGCGTGGAATTACACTAGTACATACGCAATTAATGCAATCTTCAATAGCAAATAAATTTTTTTTTTGCTTAAATTCCGTTTTCTCGGCGATCAAACAGCAAATAGTAGAAAATTATCAATTGCACTGAACAGATTCTTAACCACAGGCAGAGGGAAAAAGAAGAGAAGATTCGGAGTGAAAGTTACGCACAATTTACTGGCTGAAGCGTCGTCGTTCGTCGCTTGAACTGCTGCTCTGTTGCTGTGGGAGTCAGCCATCGTCACTGTCGATTTTGTGAGAAAGTAGCCCGAGAAAACGCTTTAACCAGGTCGATGTGAAAGAATAGAAGAAAATAGATTTTGAAGATTTTTAATTTTAATTGGAAAAATAAGCTATTTAGAATAAGAAATTATAGAAAATCTGATATTTGGTTTGCAGTTGTATTGGTTTGGCGCATAGCACACCTGTATCCTTTTTAATTTCTTATTTTTGCATATTATTTATTAAAAATATCAATTTTATTTTTTTAATCAAAATAAGAAAATAAATTAATAAATTAATGAAATAAATTTTCAACCCAACTGCACACGTGTCTGCATAACGCGTCTTTCAAAATTTATTCAATGTGAAATATTTTCAACTTTTTCTTCATATCATTATTGGAGAAAAAAGCCACATGCAATTACTGTGTATAATTTAGAATTATTGGAGAAAAAAGCCACATACAATTACAGTGTATAATTTAGAAATTAAGTACAAAAATACCTCCTTATAAATTTCACAAGATAGTGAACTCATTCATCGGTTACGTTAAGCAATTGAAACTTGTTGTCTTCTTCAAACCACTAAGCAATATAGATTGAGATACCCTTCACTATTTGAAACCATCCAGATGAAGAAAATAAATTAAAAAAAAATCTCATTTGTTCACATTCATAAAAAGGATTTGACGTGCATGAATAGCCTAATGAAAAATATATCTTCACTTGGGTTATAAATTTTTTGGTTGTTAAAATCGAACTGGACCAGTCAGTTCAATAGGTTAGGATTTAACCGGTCCAATTTGTTGGTACTGAAATTCGAATTCATGCAACTGAACTGGACCAACTGGTTAGAATTTAACCCGTTCAATTTGTTGGTGATGAGATTCGAACTCATGTAAGGAATAATATTGCTGCAAACTTTTACTATTTTGCTACAAAAGGGACTATGATATTCTTTGAACAAAATATTTTAATAATTCTGGTTCAATCTTTAACCCTTAATATTCTATTTTTTCTGGTTCATTGACCTAATCGGTTCAGGCCTTGATAAATTTTATATTCAAATCCCATTTTCTCATTGTAATTTAAAAAAAAAAACCACCTAAAATCTTGAAAGAACACCAAGTCTATAATGATCTTTTATAATAGAAAAAACGTAAATATACACTATTAACATCCTAAAAAGACCCATCGCATAACTGAAAAACAAAGAAATAAAAACCAAAAATTTTCTAGTTTATACAGAGCAAGAAGAGAAACGAATGAGATTCTTCTGCTCATTGAAGGTGATTTTCAAGTATTGATTCAAGCTGTAGGAATATTTTTTTCTCTTAATATTTCCCAATATTTTTATTTGTTATGAATATATTATTCATTGCAGGAGGAAAAAATAATTAAAAAGTATTTTAATAAAAAAATAATGTAAATCGAAATTTATAAATTAATTTTACTAATAAATTTATCATTGAAAAAAAAAGGGAAGTTGCACCTAAGCACAAAAATAGACAAAAGGGTAAACATTTTCTTTCCCGAAAAAGCACAAACACAAAACCTCACCCTCTGAATTCGTATCCATTTCATAAATAAGCTTAAACAATCTTAAACATTCCATAAATAAGCTACAAAAAGATCAAACCAGGCGTCCAGCGGACAACCTCTTCACTGTCAAATGCTAAATCGCTGCACAAATCTAAGTTATAACCTAAACCCTAAAACCTCACCCTCTGAATTCGTATCCATTTCAATCCCAAATTACATCTTTCAAGTTTATTTTCCTCCTCCTTTCCTAATGTCCTGAATCCTCAATTTCCCAACCTGTCCAATTTGTCCGGGGATTGTGCGGCTTCTAATTTTTGAAGATGGACATCGAACAAAAACAAGCAGAGCTAATCGATCACTTCGTCAAGCAAGCATCGGCTCTTAAAGGCTCTACCCTCGCGTCTGTTATCACTGAGGCTACTTCTCACCCTTCCCTCTTCGCTTTTTCTGAGATTCTCGGCGTACCAACTGTCGCGGAGGTCAGTTTTATACCCATTCTCGTTTATTAGTAATTTTATTTGATATTTTACTGTTTTCATGATTGTTAGTAATTTGATTTGATAAAAGTTATTTAGAGTTAGTGAAATCGGGTTCTTGCAGCTCGAAGGAACTGAAAATTCACTGTATCTCGACGTGCTTCGTTTGTTTGCGCATGGCACATGGACTGATTATAAGAGTAAGATTATATGCTTCTGTTTTTTTGGTTCTACATTGTTCTCTGGTTTGGAATATTTATTGGGTTTCTACATTGTTCTCTAGATATTCATATTACACGCTTGTCATTAGGGTGTGCGTTTGTTTATTTATTTATTTGCATTTCAGAGAACACAATACAGAATATTATATAGTTACAAATGTTATCCTATTAAAGTTTTTTCTATTTGTTTGAATTGTAAAACCCAATTTAAAAAAATAAAGAATTGATTGAAACATATATTAAGGTTGGAAACTGGTTTGTTGAAAGGGAAAATGAAGCAAGAAAAAAAATTCTGAAAACATGATTTCTATAAAGGAGACATGGTGAATACTGAGTGGCATCAAGGTCCACAAGAATTCGTTTTGCCTTGCCAGAGGATGTCAGTTGGATTACTTGAACAAAAACTAATTTTTCGCTTTCTTTTGAAACATTACAATGAATTGATAATAAACTTGTTTATTTACAGAGAATGCTACTCGTCTTCCACAACTGGTTGGTGATCAATTCCTCAAGCTTAAACAACTTACTGTGCTTACGCTTGCTGAAACTAACAAGGTATATTTCCTTAGATTCTGAGCCCTGTCCACAATGCTAGATATGTCTATCAGAAACTTCACAAATAACTTAATGACAGAAGTTACAGTTACAATCAGTTTAAAGCAATATATATATATATATATATAAAGGAAAGTCATACTTTAGCCTAGTTTTGAAATTTTAATTGGTAATAAGTGGAGGCAACATATGATCTTAGATGTAACAGCAAACCTGTTTTTTTTTCTTTTTCTTTTTTCCTCTTGAACAGGCAAATTTGGTTAAGTGACAGGAAGTTGTACGAAATAAAAATGAAATTGACTGAGCATTGCCACGAGTTCTCAGTAATTGAAGATGTTTAATGTGCTATACTTTTGAATGACTTGAACATACATGTTAGTGTTGGATAGTAGCCACCTAAATGTTACTATTAATGAATGTATATTCTGCAATTAAAGTTCATATGATGAACCATGTTTATGTTTTAAGGGATGACGGTACCAGATTTCAATATTGGATATTGTTGATTTATCTTCTAATTTGTCACTTGTAATCATCATAATTCTACTGATTTCTCGTGTGAGATTGTTCTGATGTTTCTTCCTTTTTAGGTACTACCTTATCATCAACTAATGCAAGAGCTAGATGTTTCAAATGTTCGTGAGCTTGAGGATTTTCTTATCAATGAGTGCATGTATGGGGTATGTTTCTTCCAGCTGGATTCCAGTCCTGCATTTTGTGATAGCTTATCTTTTGTTAAAATATTATCTGTCTTGTTAAATGTGCAAGTGAAATAGAATGAAGATTTGAATATATTAGCTAACACTTTTCAATCCAGTTATTTTGGAATTTATGCTTTTCTTGGGAGAAAGATGAAAGTGAGGGAGAGAGGAAAATGGGGATCTGGGATTTTCAAATTTGTTTCTTATCATGTGGGGTCCACACCCCATTTTCCTCTCATTCTCATCCCTCTTCCAAACAAGTGCTAGTTCTCAACTTTTCTCATCATTTTTATTTTATTGGGTCTAGTTTTAAGGTCAGAAGTTGTGCTCTTATACTGCTTAATTGAGAAATACATGAAGGAATATTCTGATGTTATGTTCTTTCTTGCGTTATTTTAGGGAATAGTTAGAGGAAAGTTGGATCAGTTGCGAAGGTGCTTTGAGGTCTGCTAATACTGTGTCTCCTTGCCTTTAAGCTGTTGCTGTTTTCATTCTCCTCCTCTCCTTGTAAAGCATATCAAAACTTTCCTAGCATTTTGCGAAATACAGGTGCAGTTTGCAGCTGGGAGGGATCTGAGACTTGGACGACTTGGGAATATGTTACAAACACTATCAAACTGGTAAATCAATATTCCAGATTGCATTTGTATTTTCTCTGACCTTGACATGTTACTCTTGTTGCAATTAACCTCTATTATCCGTTGATCTAGGAAAATCTTAATGTATCTATGTTTATCAAGTCAAATCTGTCTGTAGATAGCATAGAACTCTGTAATTTGGCATGTACGAGTGTGTTAAACAATTTTGTTATTGCATTGATTTTTCAAGTCCCTGGCTACTTGCATTTTGTGTCCTTCACAATTGTTAGTTTTTCTTACATCAAGCTGAGAATTTGAAGTTAAGTGCTAGTCACAGGTGATCTAAGATTAGTATTCTCCACTTTATACTGTAGATCTTTACTCTGCATATTCATGAAAATTACTTTCTACTAATGCTAACTGTTTTGATTGTCTTATTATTTATTTATTTATATTTGTAATTGTTTGCTTATATGCTGATTTTTCTTATTGCTGTTAAATATCTAAGTGTGAGCATTGTCTAACCTTATACATTATCAATGGATGTCTAGGTTGGCTACATCCGAGAATTTACTTGTATTGATTCAAGAAAAGATAAAATGGGCTGATACTATGAGTAAATTGGACAAGAATCATAGGAAGGATGTGGAAGATAGGGGTGAAGAAGGAAAGAAGTTCCTCTCCCTTAAGGTCAGTTGATTCCAGTTTTATATATCAAATTTTAATTTATTAGATGGGATTGGAAGGGCTGACGGGGGCAAGGCATGTTGATCAGAGAGAAGTTTTTCTCCTTCCATCTGCATATACATCTAGCAATAAAATAACCAAGAAATGGATTATTTTATAGAAGGTTAGAAGAGTAAATGGTAGAATTCTTTTTCTTCTCTTCCACACCCCTATCTCTAGCTATGTGCGTATATCTGTGCCTGGGCGATTGTGGTTGAAGAGGATTCAAAATGCTATATGAGAAAGCAAATTTATAACTTCTATATAAGATTACAAAGTCTGACATTATTCTGTTTGCTATTGAATGTGGTGGAAAGAATCACGGAATATATCTATTTGAATCTCCTTCTGCTATGATTATCAGGAATTAGCAGATTATTAGGATTTGCATATCTCAAATTTTTGATTGGAGATTTTAGTAGATGAATGAGTTATTCAGTTACTGGGATATGTCGGTCGATGTGTCTTACTTACGATGTGGCAGAAGTTACACACTGTAAGCAGGCTGACGTTGCCTTCAGAAGGCACAAGGAGATCTACTCTGAACCTGGCGGAGTGATGGACTATGAGGAAGACCGAAGCCGACCCAAAAGGTATGATTATGTGACATTATTATTTGTCATAATTCAGAACCTGGGTTGTTTATATCATGTTTCATTTATACTTCTCTATATATTGGTAGAATATTAAATTCTTTATCTTGCGTTTGACTGGAGAGTTGAAAAATTGCAGGAGGCGGCATCCAATATCTTGAAGGTATAGACAGATCAAGAAACTTATTGGATGGATTTTTTACGCTACATGCTGGATTTTCATTCAAGGCATTCGGGTGGGTGACAGATGATTTCTGCATCTGGGGACAATGATACTTATCAGATAGTGAAGTTTTGTTATTGTCAAATTAGATTGATATTTGAAAAATATTACCTTGTTTTGAACGTACCTTTATTCTTATTGAATTAGAAAATATGGGACCAGATTTGGTGGTGCGGCTGAGAAAAATTTGCTGAGGAAGAAGCTCAATATCAGGATTCCCAATTTCCCATCACCCTGTGCTTTGATGCTTACCCTTCCACTTGCAGCGAAAATAGCTGCATATGTTGTATTTTAGCCCTTCGTCCTTGAAAGGTTAATCGCTCTCATTTGTAGTTAGATAATGTTATTGATGAGTGTTCTCTTGTTTCCATATCAATTATATGAAGCAAAATGATTGGAAATTTGAAAGTTAAATACTATGTTTAATATAAATGAATTTTATAAAATTTATTGATAAATTTAAAATTTTAATATTTAGGATAATAAAAAATATTTTGTAATTTTTTGAAATTGATTTGAGAGTGAGGCTGGTTATTTTTTAAGTAATAAAATTATTCTTTTATATACACTCCCTTCCCTCTCTTTGCTTCCTTCTTTCATCTTAACTAGGGGAAAGCCCACGCGTTGCGTGCAGTAATAATAATAATAATAAATGTTGATCATTTTTCCATTAACATTAGGATCAAAGCAGGAAATTGAGAAATTGAGACGATACATATTAATGTTTAATGCACCCATATAAAATCCTGTAGTTGGAATTGTTTTAATACAAATCCAAACAATTTTTATAAAGTTAATAAAATCAGAAAGAACAATGCATAATATAAAATTACTATAATATGAAGTTGTTCATTTGTTTCATATTAATTTGATATTTTTTCTCTTTCTTGTGCTTCGGTTTTCTTTAGTATTCTGAAGGTCTTCAATTTTTTCTTCTACTCCGAGGTCTTTCATTTTTTATTCATCCAAGCTTTCAAGTAATGTAACATTTATTTTTTTACTCATCTTGGAAAACCTATAAATAATTGAAATGCTTTAGATTATATATTTTCGTTGCTTAACAATTTTGGGATATAGAAAAATGATAGTTATTGAATTTACGTTTAATTCTTGTGAACCAGCATATTGCTCATTTATTTTTTTCCTTCACCTACAAAATTGAATTTTAAAAAATAAATTTCCATAATTTTTCCATATTTATAATCCAATATTATCAATGTAAAAATAGCTACCGTATTTAATACTGTTTTTACAGGATGCATATTGGTGTTCACTTTTATGTCATCTCTGTCCACAATCTGATATTAAACAAATAAACTTCGAAGTTAATTAAAAATATTTCCCTTTGCAAGAACCCACCGACTCTTCTATTCATGCTCTTTTTAACCGATCCAAGAAACCGAGGAAGATTTAAAAGGACTTGATAAAAATTAAAAACTTCCTTGTTCGAAGCAACGCAACTGTCGAGACGATAAACCCATGGAAATTTTATTATATAACAAATGGCAAGCTCTTTGAATGGATTAAAGATAGATGTCCTTACCACAAAATCTAAGACCAAATATTCATGTAACATCCTTGACCTTCCCCCACATGCATTTCATTGAACATAAGCATCTTGCATACAATTCAATTGAACAAATGCATTTCATACGTATTTTCGTAGGAACAAGTTTATCACACGCACTAGCTACGTGTCCTAGCATTTGACACTTGTATCGAGTAGCACATGTGTACTTATAACCTATATGAGGATTATGAAGTATTAGAAATGAATTGAATAAGTGACCAAATTAAAGTAAGCAAAATGATTAGATTAAGATTAGTAAACATTTTGCATTGTTAATTTAGTTAAACCGGGCCAAAAGATTAAGCAGTATTATTGTGTAGATTAGTCGAATTATATATATATGTAAATAATAATAATAATATAGATAAAATAAAATGAAAATGAAACAAAAGAGAAATAGAAGAGAAGAGAAGAGAAAAGAGAAGAGAAATGAGATGAGAAATGAGATGAGAAAAAGATAAAAAGACAAAAACATAAATCTGCCTTTATCTTCATCTTTCCCATTTCTGCCTCCTCACTTCAGCCCCGACTTCTCCTTCCTTTTCCTCCATTTTAGACTTCAAATCTTCCTTGTTTTACCTAGTTTTTGCACCAAATTGATCCCTTGCAAGTTCGTTCTTGGTAAGTAATCAATTCTTATTGCTTTAGGGTTGATTTGAGTTGCTTAGGTTCATTAATAGGCACAGTTTTGCAACCCGATTTTGATGCACATCTAAATTGATTCTGGACAAGTATAAAACACAAAAGTTGTTCCTTTATGTCTTATATTTATGAATATGTAAACCGTGTTTCGTGATTTAGTTTATAGAATTAGATATGCTCTTCGTACTGAAACTGGTCAGGGTGTAAACCCTAACCAAGTTAGCTACTGTGTGGTCTGATTTAGAATATGTTAAAGCCCTTATTTGAAGTCTCTCAAAACATAAAAGTTGTAGATATATGTGTTTTGTATCTTTATACCAAATTTCAGGTTCATAGGGCTTGTAAATGGTGAGTTATAGTGAATGGAACCATGACTGTTCCATGGTTTGAACTGCCTACTGAGTGCCCTGGGCAGCTCCAGTACATTGGTTGGATCATTTGAGCTTGTTAGAGCTCGATTATGTAATTTATCAAAACATAAAAGTTATATGTATATGTCTTAGCTAAATTATGGTACTAATTTGAGCTTAATTTGTTATCTATAGACTAAGTTATGGCCTTTTGAAGTCATACTGGTCCGGAAGCCAATTCTATTCTGGAACAGTAATATGTTTGGTATAATTAGAAGACCTTAGAGACATAATTGGTACAAGTTGTAAACATGAAACATGTTCCATATGAACCCATATAAGTTTCTGTAAAGTTTCATTAAAATAGGACTTATAGAGTGTAAGTTATGATGAACCCAAATGAGTACCCTGAAACTGCCTAAAGGCAGAAAACAAGGCAGAAAACAGAACACTCTTATAAATTCCACCAAATATTGTAAAATGATCCAATTGGTTTGAAATTTTAATATGTTCTCTAATTATATGTTATTTGTAATTAGGAACAAGAATCAGATTAATTGGTCAACTATAGGAAAAGTTATAGGCTTAACAGTCCCATAAGGTCACACTGCCCCATAGGAAAAAGCCTAGCTATGTATATGCATTATGCATATTAATTTGTTTAAGCCACATTAAGTATCTCTAATTATGAGTTAATCGATTATGTTTTCATATTAGGCTCGCAACATATTGGAGACCCACAAGGAGCAGATAGACAATAAGTTAGGGGTCGGAATCAAAGGAGAACGGTGAGTCTAATTATCGATTGAATTCTTTAGTGCAAATGAATGTTGTTTGCTATGTGATTCATGTGATTGTCATGATTGGTCCTTGATAATGTAATGATGAATAATTTGTGACATTTTGGTACATATAAATGGTATACTTGTGGTTTATTTGAGGTATATGTTTGACAAATGTGATATATATACATGGTACATGTATAGTATATACAAGGTGTATGCTTGACATATGAGGTATATAGGGAATATATGTATGTTGTATATGATAAAGATGCAATGGTTGATGAATGCTTAAATACAAGTGCATATGCATATCGGCTAAAAAGGCGTTGTGACTAGTTAATCGACATTGCAAAGCAAAAGAAGAGGCCTATGGCCCAACAAATGTGCAAAGCAAAAGAAGATGCCTATGGCCCAACAAATGTGCAAATGAAACAAATGATCAAGCTAGCTAGCAAATGCAAATGCAAATGTTCACATGGAAACCCGGGGCAATGTTCGTTTAATCTGGTCACAACAAAATAAAATGTACAAGCAAAGCATAAGTAAATAACAATTATTGAGTACTTGATTTTATCTATATTTATATGTAATTGACTGATGAATGGAATGGAATACATGGTATATATTGGAATTGTGATTTATGACTATGAGTTGTTTGGTACTTTAGAGCTCATTGGATGATTATTCTCACTGAGCCGCAACTCATCAATTTGCGTCATTTTTCAGGTAAAGAAAAGTGATAGCTCATTTTGAGTAGTGTATAGAAGACATGGAGCACAGGTCATTGGCCGAGCCTCATCACTCTCTCTCCTTGCATTCCACACAAGCATAAAAACATGTCATCTGTATTTTGGACTTATATGCTTGAATATGTATAGTTATTTTGGAATGAGTCTAAATATGTATAAATGAAATCAACTCGGAAATACTTATGTGTAAAGTTTATATTTTGATATATGTGATATATCGTATTGTGGTTTTAATGTTGACTTGAAAAGTCGTTTAGTAATTTTACAGGATATAAGACTTGTAAAGTCATTAGTTAATTTTACAGGATATGATATGAAAAAAAAATTTTACTACTATTGTTAACAGGGTATTTTGCCTTTTCAGTATGCAGTATGTGACTATTTGATACAGGGATAGGTTATACTTAAATGCATAAGAGGTGTGACGTTACAATTCATAAGTTCACTATAGTGTCACGGTTAACATAACTTATCTTTTACCAATGTTGGACACAAAATCTTTTTAAAGATTACGCAGATTAAACTCAAAATTTAAGAATACTACTTAAACTAAAAAATTTAGGTATTATAGTTAGAGAACTAAATATTTTTAAAATTCGCTATAGTGTCATAGTCCAGCTCCTTCTTTTATATAGATATAATAGATAGATACATATTATTTTTTTACTTTTTTAAAATGTTTTTTGCTTTTTTCTTAAATAATATATATGTTTTTAAGTTTTTTTTTTATTTAATGTATACTGAATAGAAATAAATAAAGTATTTAAAATAAATAGTATATAAACAAATAGAGCATTTTTAAATAAATATTGTATATTATGTATATTGTATTCTAAACATACTGTACATTAATAGATATAGTGTTATTGTGTATATTGTATATTGTATATTGTTTACTATGTATAAAGAAATACTCTATATAGTATTTAATATTTATATTTTTTTCATACTTTGAAATTAAAAAATTGAAAAAAATTCATTAATAGAAATATAGAAATATTTTGAGAAATAATATTAAATTTCTTATTCAAACTAAACACAAAATATATTTTATTTTGAAATGTATTTTACATTTAGTATGAATTATAACAGATAAGGGAATTAATTTACAAATAAATTATATTATGGAAGTTATTTATAAATTAAATAAATTTCTTAATGTAATTCAACCAAATAGGATAAATTCCAATTTGATTTAAAATTAAATTTGAGGGAGTTTACAGTCCAAAAAAATTTGAAATCCGAATTTTAGCTTTAGCCAATTTAATATATCAATGGATATTTGGAGTTTTGGGAGTATGAAATATGAACCATCTTGAACAATACGAGTATATGACCTCCTTCTTCTTATGGGCCTATTACTTTCCTTCTGCAGCAGCTCTGCCGATGGGAGTCAGCCCAACATGAAAAAAGATGAACCTGCAGGCCCAGCAAGTTCTACCAACTACAATACTTTATGAATCATGATCAGATCCCGCAAAATGCTTGTCTTCTTCTTCTTTTTTCTCTCAGTGACAGAGGAAGGAGACCAAGGACATATCAGAAACACACAAGTGATCCTCCAATTAGTTATTTTTCATGGGTGTAGTCCATATATATATATATATATATATATATATATGTTTGTGAGTGAAGATGGATATTATATTAATGTAACTATTAGGTGTTTAGCCACTCTGTTTTGTTTGACATCCTTGATTGAGTCACTTTCGTATACAGAGCACACCGGCGAACGAACACGAACCGGAACTTGAGACAAATGAGACATGAGAGAATGACTTTGCCAACTGAAAGCTAAATATTGAATACTTCACAGTCGAAGCTTTCATGCTATCCCTATATACACTTGAATACAACACTCTCTCAAAGTCTCATGTATATGTAATTCTCTTTCAGCAGCATCCTCCCACAGTTCAAACTTCAAAGTCATGGGATGTCGAAATTATTTTTGCCAATATGATTAATTCAATAATTATATTTAATATTGTGTAAGCTAATAAATATTTATAGATTAATTTAACTATTATTATTATTATTATTATTATTATTATTATTATATAAAGCTACCAAGTGATCGAATTTGAATCTTTATATATCTATTTAATTTGTAGTTTCTTAAAAAAAAGCATATATTAATCTATTATATTTACTCTAACTTATTATCTTCTTCTAATACTTAGGTATTTATTCGTAAAAGCAAATAATCCCTTTAATTCTTTAACATTTATTTCCCTCTTTTCCACGAGAATTATTTACATTATTTATAATTCGAAATTAAGAAAATTGACAGCAAAATCACCTGGCTACTATTAAATTAATTTTTCCATGTCAGGGAAAAGAAAAGTACTGAATATTGGAATGAGTGGAGAACAAACAAATGATAAACATATCTAATGAAGATAAAAAAGGAGGAAAAAATCCAAGGTGAATCACTCATTTTCTCCGCTTAGGGTAGGAGCCATCATCCAGCAGTATAGGATCCGGCGATCGCCGTTTGGGGCTCACTCTCACTGGAGGCTGATAATCACTTGATCCAATGAGATGAGGAAAATTGAGCTTGGCTTTGGCGCCGCGCATCTTAAAAGCAGCTTGGTCATAAGCCAGTGCCGCATCTTCAGGTGTGTCGTAAGTTCCAAGCCACACCCTAGCTCCATTCTTCTTCGGATCTCTGATCTCCGCTGCATATTTCCCCCACGGCCTCCTCCTCACACCCTTGTATTGCCATCCTCTAGACGGCGCGTTCTTTTTACTCGCCTCCAAAGCTTTCGGTGTCTCGACAGCTACCTCTGGATTCGCAATCTCTGATTCCGTAGGCGTTGTTGAATCATGTTGATTCGACGGATTCCATTCATTGAATAAAGAACTCCAAAAACTCATTTCGGGATCTGAATGGCCAGATTCGAAAGAAAAAATGTTGCTGCTATCATTGAGGAGCAAACTAGTACCGAAGATGGATTCTTCAGTTGAATTAAACTGTGGAATATCTGTTAAGGTTTGGAAATCATCGTGAAGAAGAAATTGCTGAATTGAATCTAAAAAAGTAGTGAAATCATCATCACTATGAAAAATCGAGGTATTTTCTCCCCTCATTCTTTACCTATTTGACTTAATTAAAGCTTATCGAGTGTTTGAATCTGATAGAAATTTTGAATGTGGATTCTCATGCTGCTTGGTGATTATGTATATATATAGTTCTATATTGGTTAATTAGGACCTAGGAGAAGCTAAAAGGACATCTTTCCGTCTACAATGAAATTGCTTCATAATTGGCACCATTTTTCACGTGGTTCAATATTTTTTTTCTTTATTATTTTATTTATCTATACACAGCGGTAGCTAGCAATTTATTTTGTTTCCTCCTTTTGTATATTTTATTTTCTTTTGTATATTTTTTTGTTAATTGTACATGTAAATTAGGATATATGTAATTTGTTTTCCCTTAATTTTTACTTTTCTAGATTTGTATTTGTTGCTAATTTTTAGGATCAAGTTTGTATCTTATAACTATTTAAATTACATTACTTGGAAGAGAATAACACATTAGTCGAATATTACTTTTATCAAAACTCTTATTCTCTACAGTACAATTGTTTTCTACTTGGTATTAGGCAAGACTCATATCACCCATACTGTACCCTTACAACCTCAATTCACACCTATTCTTTGTTACTATAGCTCTATGAAGGCATTTGGATATTAGCAAAGTAATTCGGATCATACTCTTTTCTTGAAATATAATAAAGAGAAAATCATTCCTGTCATCATGTATGTTGATGATACGATGGTAATAGGAAATGATATTAAAGAGAAGGTTGCATTACAAAATCATCTTGCTCAAGAATTTGAGATGAAAGATTTAGGTCCATTGAAGTACTTTCTAGGTATTGAGATACCAAGATCCATGATAGACTTTTGTTTTTTGTCTCAACTGAAATATATCTTAGATTTATTAGATACAAGGATGTCTACTTACAATCCAAATAGGGTTCCTATGGAAGAAAATTTGAAACTAAATATGGATCCAAATCAAGTCTCTAGCTACTGATAAGAAATGCTATCAGAGATTAGTAGGCAGACCAATGTATCTTATCAATAAGGAATGCTATCAGAGATTAATAGATAGACCAATGTATCTTGGACATATATATTCGACCAGATTTAGCTTATGGATTAAGTGTTATCAGTCAATTCATGCATTCCCCAAAAGAACATATGAATGTTGTTATTTGTATTTTTCCATACTTAAAGTCATCTCATATAAAGGGTATTATATTTACAAAAGGAAATAACTTGGATATTAAAGGTTGCATTGATATTGATTGGGTTGGATCAATCGATGATAAATACTCTGCATCCAATTGTTTCAAATTTGTGGATGGAAATCTAGTTACTTGGCAAAATAAGAAACAAGAAGTTGTAATTAGATCTATTACTGAGGCTAAATACAAAGGGATAAATTATTATGAATCAGAAATATAATGCAAGATTTACATATTCAATAGGTCAATCCCATGAAATAATATTGTGATAATAAGGCAACATGTGATATTGCTCATAATCCAATTCAACACGATTGAATTAAACATGTTGAAATTGATATACGCTTTATCAAGAAAAAACTAGAAGCAAAAATCATTGAGATGCCTCATGTTCGGTTTGAAGAATAACTAGCTGATGTGCTAACCAAGGTAGTATCCAGTCAAGCTTTCAATAGGTGTCTCGACAAGTTGGGCATGTGCATGTGTGATGTCTATGCACCAATTTGAGGGGAGTGTTACAAAATTATTGTTAGCAATCTCCTATGTTTCCTCCCTTTGTATATTTTTTGTTAGCTATATATACATGGTAGATTATAATTTCTGTAATTTTTACTTTCCTAGATTAGTTATTCTTGTTCCTAATATTTAGGACAAAATTTGTATTCTGTAACTATTTAAATCCTATTAGTTGAAAAAGAATAACATATCGGTCGAGTATTACCTTCATCTAAACTCTTCTTTTCTGAAAAAAAAAGAAAAAGATAACTAATCCGATTTTATTTGAGAATTTCACTTATACACTGAATTGGTAAAATAGAAAAAAATTAAGCTCATAAATTATGTCGCTTTAAACAAATAAGTAAAGTTCGGAATTTTACTGTCTAAACCTTTCGATGATTTTTTTTCTTTTATTTTTCTTATATCAGATACTTTTTACCATACTCATATTATATAACAGAGTTTCAAAATATTGTTCATTGGTGGATATAGAACAAATCATTCAGGACTTATTTGATACCAATGCAGTTTAATTATCATATAGGTGGCAGTACTTGGAATACGGGGGAAGGCCGCACGTGGACAGATAACTGCGTTAATTTTTTAGGTGAACTGAATAAGAACAATTTCCGATGATAATTATGTTGAAATAGTAGCAATCTCCCAATCCCACATCGGAAGTGGGAGAGAGATGAAGGAAAATGTTAGCCTATAAAAAGGCTTAATCCCTTTCTTAACAATTCATCCCAAAAAATACCAATCCCTCTACTTCTAAGATTGATTGTATTTTCTCTCTCTCTTGTAATATTTCACTTTGTAATATTTCTTTGAAATAGTGAAATATTATTTTAGTAGTGTCTGAGGACGTAGGCATAATTGGTCGAACCTCGTTAAATTCTGGTGTTCTTTTTATTTCTATTTAATAGCTATTGTCGGGTCTTTTACTTTGTGATATATTGTGCTTTAAATTATCTTAGAAAAATTATGTCACAAAGACTCAAGAGTCTAAGAAAGTTGGTTTTTAAGGGAGACCATTTGTGACTCCACCAACTACCTGATAATTTTTCTTTGTCTTAATTTTTGGCACAATTATTCATTTTGGTGGAAATTAACTCGATTTCCACAACAATTGGTATCAGAGCCAAGGTTACTGAGTTATATGCTATGTGGTTGCGGCGTAAGCTGATCTTCCACATCAGAAAGGTTTCCTTGGATTCTTGGGTATTCCGCATTTGAAAGCTATTAAATAGTCTTAAAAAGGAAATGAAAAGAGACGGAAAAAAATCCACAATGGACACAACAACTTCTACTTCATCAATTTTGGCGAGAACTGTTGTGGCAAATACGAGAATTGCAGTGGAGATTTTTGATGGTACAGGCCATTTCGGCATATGGCAAGGTGAAGTTCTAAACGCCTTATTTCAGCAATGCTTAGACATTGCCATTGAGGGAGAAAAACCAGAAGGTGCAGATGAGAAGGAATGGAAAACAATCAATCGTTTGGCATGTGGTACAATTCGATCGTGTCTGTCCAGAGAGCAGAAGTATGTTTTTTGTAAAGAAACTTCTGCAAGTAAATTGTGGAAGGCACTGGAGGAAAAATTCTTGAAAAAGAGCAGTCAAAATAAGCTTCATATGAAGAAAAGACTGTTCATATTCACATATGTTCCTGGTACCAAGATGAATGATCACATCACCAATTTCAATCAAATTGTAGCAGATCTGATGAACTTGGATGTGACATTTGAAGATGAAGATTTGACCCTAATGTTGTTGGGATCCCTTCCTGAGGAGTTTGAGTTTTTAGAAACTACTCTACTCCATGGGAAAGTTGAGGTGTCTCTTAGTGAAGTATGTACTGCACTATACAACTATGAATTAAGGAGAAAAGACAAGAAGGATAGCACCAGTGGAGCAGCAGAAACTTTGATAGTAAGAGGCCGTTCAAAAAATAAGAACAAGGGAAAGAAAGACAAATCAAAGTCCAGAGTGGGCAAAGATGAATGTGTCTTTTGTCGAGAAAATGGGCACTGGAAGAAAGATTGTCCTAAGTTGAGAAGCAAATCTGGCAAAGGCAAGACTGTTGCAGATTCAAATGTAGCTGAATGTGATGATTCAGATTTTTCATTAGCATTGATGCCATCAATAAGCAATTTGACTGCTTGGATCTTGGATTCAGGCTGTAGCCACCATATGTGTTCCAATCGGGAATGATTTTTCGATTTTAAAGAAATTGAAGGTGGAGTTGTCTATACATCAAATGACAGCCCTTGCAAAACAACTGGAATTGGTTCAATCCAGTCGAGGAATCGTGATGGATCAATCAGAACTCTGACATATGTAAGATATGTGCCCAGTCTGACAAAAAACCTCATTTCTATGGGAATCCTTGGGAGAAAGGGTTTCACTATAATCATTAAAAATGAAGTAATGAAGGTTATATCTTGAGCACTTGTGGTGATGAAAGGAGTTCAAATGAGCAATAACTTGTATTACTATGAAGGCAACACAGTTGTTGGAACAACAACAGCAGTTTCTAGTGATGAGCAGGAGCTAGAAACAATCAGATTGTGGCATATGCGCTTGGGGCATACAGGCGAAAAATCCTTGAAACTTCTGGCGAATCAAGGATTATTGCAAGGAGTGCGAACCTGCAAATTAGACTTCTGTGAGCATTGCATCAAAGGGAAGCAGACGAGAGTGAAGTTTGGCACTGCAATCCATGATACCAAGGGTATTCTGGATTATGTTCACTCAGATGTATGAGGTCCTTCCAAAACTGCTTCAATGGGAGGTAAACACTACTATGTTACCTTTGTTGATGATTGTTCAAGAAGAGTATGGGTGTATACAATGAAGACAAAGGATGAAGTGTTGGGAGTTTTTCTCATATGGAAGAAGATGGTAGAAACTCAGACGGGCAGAAAGATCAAGTGTCTTCGAACAAACAATGGCGGAAAGTACACAAGTGATCCCTTCATGAAAGTTTGCAGAAATGAAGGAATTGTTCGACATTTCACTGTCAGAAATACACCACAACAGAATGGGGTGGCTGAACGCATGAACCGAACTCTACTGGAGAAAGTTCGGTGTATGTTGTCTAATGCTGGATTAGGCAGACAGTTTTGGGCTGAAGCTGTAACATACGCATGTTATCTCATTAATCGTTTGCCATCAACTGCTATCAATGGAAAAACACCTTTGGAGGTGTGGTATGGAAAACCTGCTACAGATTATAATTCTTTACATATGTTTGGTTCCACTGCATACTATCATGTTAAGGAATCGAAGATAGATCCAAGGGCAAAGAAAGCTATCTTTATGGGGATATCATCTGGTATCAAAGGATATCGACTATGGTGCCCAGAGACGAAGAAAATAATCTTTAGTAGAGATGTTACCTTTGATGAGTCTACCGTGTTAAAGGTAACAAAGGAGCAGACAGAGGGTTCTCCACAACATGTGGAAGAAACTCCTAAACAGGTGGAGTTTGATAGAAGAAGAATTGTTGATCTAACAATTGTAAAGTCTGATAAAATTACTCCTACGGTAGAAGAGGAGATAATGGTAGAAAATGGATCAGATGAGGAAGCAGAGGTTTCAGCACAAGAACCTCCTCAGCAACTTGAGCCAATTGCACTACAAAAGCCAAAAATGAATATTAATAAACCTGCTCGACTTGAAGATATGACTAATTATACATCTTCAGTAGAAGAAATCTACATGACTCAGCCAGAAGGATTTAAAGTTGCTGGAAAAGAAAATTTAGTGTGCAATTTGAGCAAATCGTTGTATGGATTGAAACAATCTCCAAGACAGTGGTACAAACGATTTGACAAGTTTATGATAAGGCAGAAATACACAAGAAGCAAATACGATCATTGTGTATATTTGCGCAAGCTACGAGATGGTTCCTTTATTTATCTTCTCCTTTATGTTGATGATATGCTGATAGCTTCGAAAGATGAAGGAGAGATTCAGAAGTTAAAACCTCAACTAAATGAGGAATTTGAAATGAAGAATTTAGGGGAAGCTAAAAAGATTCTCGGTATGGAGATATGCAGAGACAGAAAATTGGGGAGACTTTGTTTGACTCAGAAACAATATCTGAGAAAAGTACTAAAGCGTTTTGGGATAAATGAGAAGACAAAACCAGTTAGTACTCCACTTGCTCCTCATTTTAAGCTCAGTGCATCTTTATCTCCGAAAAGTGATGAAGAACGAGAATATATGTCAAAGGTTCCATATGCAAATGTTGTTGGTAGCTTGATGTATGCAATGGTGTGTACGAGGCCTGACATTTCACAAGCAGTTGGAGTTGTGAGCAGATACATGCATGATCCTGGAAAAGAACATTGGCAAGCTGTGAAATGGATTCTACGGTATATTCAGAATACTGTAGATGTTGGTATAATGTTTGAGCGGGATGAGAAAAGTGGTCAGTATATAGTTGGATATTGTGATTCTGACTATGTAGGTGATTTAGACAAACGTCGATCTACTACCGGTTATGTGTTCACACTTGCAAAGGCACCGGTTAGTTGGAAGTCCACCTTACAGTCAACAGTTGCTTTGTCTACAACAGAGACAGAGTACATGGTAGTTTCAGAAGCTGTTAAGGAGGCAATTTGGCTTCAGGGGTTGTTGAATGACTTGAAAATTGGTCAGAAGCATGTCAAAGTGCATTGTGACAGTCAAAGTGCTATTTGTTTAGCAAAGAATCAAGTTTATCATACAAGGACGAAGCATATCGATGTTCGATATCATTTTATACGGGAAATTCTTGAAGATGGTGGGATACTACTTCAGAAGATTTTGACTGTTGAAAATTCCGCAGATATGACAACAAAAGTTGTGACAGGTGTCAAGTTCCAACATTGTTTGGACTTGATAAATGTTATTAGAATTTGAAATTGGGCGCTTCGAAGCGCATTTGGAGACATTACTAAAATTTATAATATAAGAGTTTAGAGAATGTTTGTTTGGAATTGTGAGATCGCCAAGGTGGAGATTTGTTGAAATAGTAGCAATCTCCCAATCCCACATCGGAAGTGGGAGATGGAGGAAGGAAAATGTTAGCCTATAAAAAGGTTTCATCCCCTTCATAACAATTCATCCCAAAAAACACCAATCCCTCTACTTTTAAGATTGGTTGTATTTTATCTCTCTCTTGTAATATTTCACTTTGTAATATTTCTTTGAAATAGTGAAATATTATTTTAGTAGTGTCTGAGGACGTAGGCATAATTGCCTGAACCTCGTTAAATTCTGGTGTTCTTTTTATTTTTATTTAATAGCTATTGTCGGGTCTTTTACTTTGTGATATATTGTGCTTTAAATTATTTTAGAAAAATTATGTCACCAAGACTCAAGAGTCTAAGGAAGTTGGTTTTTAAGGGAGACCATTTGTGACTCCACCAACTATCTGAGAATTTTTCTTTGTCTTAATTTTTAGCACAATTATTCATTTTGGTGGAAACTAACTCGATTTCCACAACAAATTATAATTAATTTAAACAGTGTCAGGATCGAGACTAATTAACTTGTGATGGTTATGGTAATTTCTTAATTAATCAATGAGATGATGTGTCATAAATCTGAGCAAATTGATTTAAGTTTTTCTTCAATAATTTTTAAACAACAATATATATATATATATATATATATATATATACACGTTTTATTCGTAATCATCATAATCTTTAATAATAAATAATATTAAATATTTATAATTATTATAACGGTTAAAAAAAATAGTAATCAATAGAATTGTAACTATTAAAATATTACCCATATGTATATATACAAAGAACATGAAGAAATGGGGATCCTTTGTTCCTTTAATAATTGCTATTTTTCTAATTGCAATAATTAGTTGCTTTCTAAATTAATATTGCTCACAAAATAGTGGGAAGTAGAGCGACCTTACAACAGAAATCTTGTCTTTTCTCTCCGTTCTTTAAAAAAATGTCTTCTCAGGATAATGAATTAATTCCTCGTTACGGTTTGTTATGAGGGGCAATTATCAAACAACTGAAAAATCATTTAAGGTGTTACAAGGAATTGTTATTTTATGTTCAAGAGGAGTAGGGATTTAGTTTAACCTATCTACTGTTTGAATAATAAGTTATACTAATTGATTTGAAAATTTTAAATTTGAAAGTCGAACTCAAAGGGTTTCTTTCTTATATGATAGTAAGAATTCCATATGTTAATTACATATCATACATATATTTAATTAAAAACAATACATGAACATATAATAAATATATAAATTAAAGACTTATATAAATAACATTTTATATTAGGAGTTTGTTGATTTTATCATTAATAATTATATCCCTAGCTAAACGTACGAAGATGTAAGTTAAACAAATTTGTTTATTTTTTTCACATTATACGATTATGTATAATTACCCATAAATTATATCAACTCTTAAAGAAAAATAAGATTTTATATTATTATAAATTATCTTTTGTTTATCTCTTAAAATAAAATAAATATATATTAATTATCTCTTTCACCATGATTGCAAGCACGTTGGTTTCTGAATGTATTCATGATTTTTGTCTGCAAGCAGAATTCATAGTTTATTGAATTGTTGGTCCATCTTGACAATTGAGACAACTGAAATACGTATTCTCACTTCATGTAATCATTTCCCAATAAGAACATCGATTCCATCTTACTACGAATCCTAATTTATATGGTTAAAATATATCAGAGTTTTCCTCTGCTTTCTGTTTGGCAAGAACAAGAGAATTTGAGATAGGAAATAATGGAGGAAGAAAAGTGATTAGAAAGAAGAATTTATTTTCCCTTTAGTTTGTTTTAATAAAATTTTAAAAGGAACTGAAATATATTTTAAATATTTGGGAGAGAGAATTTTTCTGAACCCGCAGGCCGCATCTTAATCTTTCTTTTTCTACACAAATAGAAAATAAGAAATCCTTTCCTACACATTTTTATTAATCGAAAATTAGAAAATTTCAAGCACACAAAGAGAGAGAAACTATTAATGATCAGAAAACATAATTTGTACCAATAAATGAAATTATTGGTTCATTATCAATTCAGTTTCCACCTTCACCTGGTTGATAATACTATTATAATGTCGAGAATCCTCTTCAATCAAGATAGAATTTTTCTTGAACTTTAATGAAAGTTGAAGATAAATATATTTTTTTAAAATAATGCTTAGTGATAAATTAATTTTAATTATATTCTTAACATTTTTATGCAATATTATCTTCTTTGTTTAATTTTATTTAAAAAGGAAACATGCTGGGACAGTCCACATGACATTAAAATTTTTAAAATATAGTTACATAAATATAGCATGTATGAACTACAAATTGGAATTGCCTGTTGCATCGATAAAAAGAAAAGAAAATTTATTTGTATTTTGATCCATAAATATTTCTACTGTTGCCTTTTCTAAAAAATATTACGTTTTTTTATGGTTTGGTTCATGACGTTTTTTTAAAAATTAAATATTTTATTTCAATGAGGTATCTCTTAGAAATTAAATGAGATTAAATAATATCAGAAAAACTTTAGTTAAAAGTATAATCAGTTTTTAAGAAATTCAATTGATTATCAATATAAATAAAATCAATTATATTTTAAATACACCAGTTCTAGTCACTACTATGCTCTAGCGACCAATATTTCTCTTAGATAATTAATAATCAAAATAAATTTTTTAATTATTCTCTTGTTATTAAACAATTCTAAATAAATTTATAGGATTTAAAAAACAAGATTATAAACAAGGAAGATAACCAATTCAAACCAATAAATATATAAACTCAGTTTATTTAAATCAGATTATATATTCTCATAACATAAATCGAAAGTTTATCCACAATCAACTATATTGTTTGCTATTGATATTAGATAAATAAAAAAATTATGAATTTGATAATCTAATTAACAAATAATTGCTATAACAAATCAAATAATAAACTTCTTATTCAATTTATCAAACAATTATATCAATATTAATTCAGATAATATATGAATATTTGAAATAGACACTATAAAAGAAATAAACATATATCTCACAATGAAAATTTCAAAAACTTAATTAACCAAGTTTAGTTCTCTATGAATTGAATATTACAGCCAAAAGAAAAATATTGAAGTTTAAAAAATATGAAGGTGACTTATCAAAAAATAGTTTACAGCCACAAGAAAAATAATATTTATAACTCTCATTAACCTTAAACAAAAAGTTCTAATTAAGAAGTAACTTGGAACAACAAACGTGACTACGCTTTAACTGAAATCATTTCCATTTTTTTTCCAAAATTAAATAGCATATTTGACTTAAGATGTGTCTTCGTTTTATTTTCTTTCAACTTGCAAATACGAATTTTCATATTTCAGCTATTCCAATTAGACTTATAAATACTGTAAAATTAGGTACAAATAAATTATATATCTCATAATCAACTACAAGATATAAAGTAAGACAAAAATTAGCAAATTAAACAAATCAAATCCAAAAATCATAGGAAAATAACAAGAATAAAAGTGAAAAATATGTATCTAACACGTTAATATTGCACTTGGAATTAGGATGCAGGAAATATATAATTTTAGTTAAGTTTACTACTTTTTCTCTTTGTTTCATCCCTCTGATTTTATGACCTTACATATTTGGTTTGAGTTGTGCTATGATGTTATATATGGACGAAGAAAATGTAAAATATGTTGAGAATGTAACATTTGTTTTCTCTAATTTTCTTTATTTAATTCTTTCATAGTTTCGTGTACAATAAAGAGAACTGTAGATAAAATTCTCTAAAATTCTGCCAGTAATTTTTAATTAGATGATTGTCCAGTTATTGGCGGAAGAAAAATTTTAAATAAATAAATAATTTTTATTAATAAATATATTCATCAATTAATAATTTACTAAGCATTATTAACAAGGTTATTAATATTTTCTAAAAATATAATATTTATCATGTTTCATATATAATAAAATATAAAATTAACTTATAACACTCATCTACAAATTAAAATTAAATTAAATTGCAAAATAATTTTAACATATACATATAGTGAGAATAAAGTTTTTTTATTTGTTTAAAATCTAATTTTATATATGAGTTTTAGTTTATGACTATTTTGCTCAATTTTATGTTCAAAAACACTTTTTTTCCCAAAATCTTTTATATACCATAATCTGTTTTTTAATAATCTGTGAATGGTATAAAAATAAGGAAAAATAGTAAAAGAGTGTTGTATAAGATGAAAACAAGCAAAATAGAAAACAATCGGAAATTAAAAATTGCATGTAAAATAATAAAACAAAATTGCAATGTGATCTTTATCACATTTAATTATATATCTCCACCTAATTTTCCATTGCATTCATGACTTTGTTACCAAGAATCATGATTCATGACTCATGAGTGCAAAGTTGAATTTGGCTGATAATAAGATAATTTTATTTATTTATTATTTGTCAGTGGACGTCGACGTAATATATAATTAATTTGATTTGGACTACCGCAGTCCTGCAAATTATTTTATGAAGTTTATTCATTATAATTTAATTTCTGGAATTTTTTATATTAATTAATGGAGATTCTAATTTTTTTATAATTAAAGTTAATAAAATCAGTTCCTTGATGATTATATGTAATATGAAACTTTGAGAGAAGAGTTAACATGCTCATGTCAAGCTTTGGATTTTAGTTTTGTGAATTGAGCTTAGTATTATTGATCAAATCCTCCATTAATATAATGTTAAATTAAATTGAAATATAGTTTTAAATATCGGCCGATATGTTATCCATCGACTATTATATAATGGTTTTTTAGAGTTTTGATACATATTTGGTAATTGAAAATAGCAATATAATACTGTTGTATAATTTGTTACGAGTGATACATACGATATAAATTTATACGGATGTTATACAACAGTCCAAAAAATTAATTTTTTTAATTATTATTAATTTAAATTATGGATATAAATTTTTTTTAGATCTTTATAAATTATTGATGTAATATTTTTTTAAATATATATATATATATATTAATGACAAATATTTTTTTCATATTGTTTATCATTTTTTGGTAGATTTTATTATTATAATTTTGTTTATGCATGTACATTTGACATATTTCTTTAACATTAACAATGTGTATTGTGTAATAAAGATTTTTTTCAATCACAAAATGAACTATATACAAATCTTGAAATTTTCTTATTTTTCATGATAAAATATTCATTTGCTTATAAAAAATCAAAAAATTATTCTATAATAAAGTTATTTAACTTAATAGCGTTTATTACACTATTATTATAAAAATATTATGTAATTCATATTTTTTAAAAAACTAATATTTATTTAAGTGTTTATTAACTTAATATATTATATATTAAATTTTGTTGTTCATTGTTTATTGATATAGATGATTAATTCATGGTACCGACAAACGATACGATCTAATTCAAACTGATATAATTACACTAATTTGAGATACTGATACGTTATATAAAACCATGAATTGAAGTATTGTGTTATGAGCATGTTGTGATAGTCACTTACCAAATACTCTCTTTGTTCTTTTATAATTGTTGTTTTACAGAAAATATAAAATTTTATTTACTATCGCTATTATACCATTAATGAAATTTAAATTCTTTTCCTCCAATTTTATCTTTATACTTATCAATTCAAAATTATTAACGTTATATAAAATTTCATTGGTGAACAATGACTTTCTTAACTTTATTATTTACGACCAATCATATTAATATTTATGGATCAAACAATTTTAAGTCTTTCAAAATCAAGGGTAATTTAATTTTAATAATTCATTTTTTTATAAATTTAAGACTAATTAATAATTTCTTAATTTTAGTAAAGACAGTTAAAATGAAACGGAACATTGAGTTTTGTATATTGTTTGCATTTTAATAACGAATTTCTCTCTCATTTCTCTTTCTAACTCTTGTTCTTCTCTTTAATGGTCTACAATATTTCTATTATTGGTCTTGGTTAGGTAGTTGGCTAATGAGTTTAGTACCTAACTACACAGCAATACTTCACCAAGATTTTGATGTATTTTTAATTTATTGGGTGTTTGAGCACTTAAAAAGCCAAGTGAAAGTCACTGAAAAGGTTATTGAATTTTTGCAACTGATATTCCCCAAGTTCTATGCTGAACACCTCTCTGGTCCTCTTTTTCATCTCATACAACCTTTTCTTGAACCCTTCGATGGCGGCTTACAGCTTCTGTCATAAACTTTATATTGTTTTTCCTATTTTGCAAGTTTATCCTCCAAAGACTTGAGATAATTCTTACTATTGGCAATTCAAGTGGTTGGTGTCTGCATCCATCACTGAGGGAAGGAAGGCAGAAAGGATATTTACCGACACTACTGAAAGAGCACGAACTTGGCTTGAAAGGGACTTAACTCAGACTTAGAGAAAGGATATTGACCCGTGATAACTGTTAGACCGGGACCGAATCGACTGGTTCTTGGTTAATCTGGCCGGATCGCCAGTTTTCCCTCTAGGTTATTTCCTCCCGAGTTATATACTTGAACCCGACCGATTTGGAAGTCGATTTCCGGTTGAACTCACCTGGCTAGGTTGGGTTTTACAACAATGGTTATTAAGAAATCCTACTACTGATTGATAGGCACTAATAGATAGTGACTTGAATTTAATTATATCATACCATGCTAATTTAAGAAAGCTTAGGCAATACATTTAGTGTATGTTTAGTTCAACTTAATTATTCATCCAATTTTTGACAATTTAATAAATTAAAAGCTTAACTGGATTTTGGTTAGTTTAACTTTCAGTAAACCAACAATTTAAAAGCTGAATAGGTATTTGGTTAAATAAAAGTAAAAATCTTCTGAAATTTGTACTAAAAACTGACTTTTTATTAAAAAATCTATAATTTTTAGTTTTCATGTAAAAATTTAGCTTTTAAATTTTTAATAAGTAAAATAATTTTTTATTTTTTCTTTAGATAAATTTGTAATAATTTTTATTGATTAAAAAATCACATTTTCTATTATATTTTTGTATTTAATTAATTATCTTTTTATATGTTATATGATATGTATTTAATTAATTATATTTTTAATTTTAATTATTTATGAACAAATAAAAGTTAGCCTATATATGGATCTTATTAGTCTATATATGCATCATATTAATAATATTATAATACAATTATCGATATTAGGACGAAGGTTTTGACTTGGCGTAAGGTGAAAAAAGAGAAAACGAAGGAAATATAAATATATAATATACTCAAATTCAATTCATAGAGTATATAATACAAAGGTTGATGAGCAAATGCATATTTGCATTTTATTTTCGTGTCAGAATAAAAATGGAAAACATGTGCTGTTAAATACTTTCTTTAACAGAATGTTATATAATTCTTATCTAATAGATCGTACAAATTTCTTTCATATAAATTTAGTTTTATCAATTTTTTAAGCAAACTTGGTAAAGTATACACAAATTATTTTAAGTATCTAATTTCAATTTCAATTTAATTATAATTATTATATCCGTTCAAGTATTAGTTTAACTTTTTATTTTTTTTCTCTTATGCACGTGGGTAATGAAACCTTAATTAATTAATTTTTTTTCAACTATCAAGATAGTGCCGAGTAGATCAATTAAAAGGTAAAACCCTATCTTCCAGATTAATTAATTACTTTGATCTATGAGATCTAGGAAAATAAAATTGTTTCATACACGTGAAAACAAATTTGACAAATTCCCTTTTTTTTATTCTTTTATTAGAAGGGAAATAATAGTTTTATTAATTATTTTGATCTATGAATCTTAATTATTCCTCGGCGCCTAATTCTTTGAAAATTTAATTTGTTGAATTGTTAAAAACTTGAAGAATCAAATTGAGCACGAGCTCCGTGAATATATGTGTTTTTGTGCTATATCGTCGGTCGTCACTCTTCCACGTGCACTCTCTTAATTATATAATTTAATAATTTATATGATTGTTTCTTGCTCTACAGAGATTTCAATCTTATTCTTTTAGAAGAGGTTTCATCTTCAGATTTAGCTCGTGAAAAAAGCTAATTATTATTTTAACAATACATTTCAATATAATGACAAAATTGTAATGATTTTTATTTTTAATAAAGATGAGTATTATTTATTTAAAAAAATATATTTGATATAATAAAAAAATATCTTATAGCATCTCTAAATATAGAAAGTAAAATTTTTTTTACTAGTTTAATAAACTTTTTATATTTTTACTTTTTATTTTGTTTTATTTCATACAAATCAATATTTATCAAAAGAAAAAAATAAATAACTTTTATTATAAGAAAAGAGAAAAATATTTTTAGAAAAATGTATCAATAAAAAGATAAATATAAAAAATAAAAATACATTAATTACAATTATAATAGAGAATGAAGTTTAAACTCACTTTTTACTTTAAATTTTAAAAATAAATAGTGTATTAAGACTTTTTTTTTATAGAATAACTTTTTAAAATAAATAATATAACTAAAATAACAAGTCTATTAGAGATGCTTTAGCACACTTTCTGGTAAGAGAACAAATATTGCCCAAACCAGAGTCCAACAATATGATCTAATAAATTATCATTAATTATATTAAGTGTTTCGTAAACAGAAACTAAAATTTATCCAATGACTCTTTTAACTATCATTAATTTGGTATTGAGTGTTTGATAAATATATAAGTACAAAATATTAAGAGATTCAATCAATAAAATTTGATAGTTAATGGAGTCAATTGATCAAAATTGATTGTTAGGAGAGTCAATAAAATAAATTTTCAGTTGAGAAATTTAATTGTACAAATTTAAATTTTAAGCTAAAATAATAGTAAAAATTACGAATATCTATTTGTTAGAGATATTTTCACTTATGAAATAATTTATTAGTATTAAATAGTATATGTTCAATAGTTAATAATTAAGTGAATTGCTTAGAGTTGAATGATGTAATGTTGACATATATTAATAAATTTGACACTTAATCAAAATATTAAAATGGACAAGAATTGTACCTTTTTTTAAAAAAAATCTCCGAAATAATATATGTAATAATAATTCCATCCTCGTGAATTTCAGTGTTTGCCAAACTTACATAATTAATTATATATGCTTACACATAGTGTTAGGAGAAAAATATTGACAGGAATTTTATGTATTCAGCATTAATTTAATTTTATATTAATGAGACTATTTATATGAGTACAAGAGATAAAAGAAGAAAAAATGTTGAAGAGAATTTCATATTAGCAATTTATAGAAGAAAAATTTATAATTATGGTATAACTAATTTCAAAATGTATCAATAGTGAATTCAAAATTATCAAGTGCAATTGTTTAGATTCATTCAATTCTAATATGATATTAAAGCTATAAAAAGACTAATCAGAATATGACAAATTCTGTAAGTAAAATTTGAGTTCTCAGAAGTGGAAAAATTCAGATCAAATATTAAGTAAGTCTATAAATTAAGAAATAATAAAAAGTTCAAACCATAAAAATGGTGGGTTAAATGACAACTGGACCAAGACATGGTGATATATTTGACAATTCGTGTCTTACACGTATAAATGTGTCATGTTATTATTTGTATCGTGTAATCGTTTAATACGTTTATAAATATGTATATACATACATATATAACTACAAAAAAACTAAAATTAATATTTCATAAATATATGTTAATTTTTATAATGTATTAATAATTTGATATAATATAATATGTATATAAATATACATAAATATATGTGTATGTGCGTAAAATAGAATGAAAATAATAAAATTTAAGCAATAATTACTAATGCAAAATTATAATTTTTATTCACATATTTTTAATATAATTAATTATAATAAAATTTATAGTGAATTTATTTATATATAAATTTAAACATATATTTAAAAATATTAATATATAATTGAATAGTTTAATTATCTAATAATTTTTATATTTTTAAATGTGTCTAATCGTGTTATAACATGTTACGAATATTCATACTGTATCGTATTAAAATTCGTGTTGTTTGATCTTGTCATGTCTAAAAGTGAATTCACAATTATTAATTAACTTTAACGGTTTATATAAAGGAAACAAAAGAACTTAACGATAGAAGTTACCGTTACAATCAGTTCAAAGCATATATATATATATATAAAGGGAAGTCGTAGTATAGCCTAATTTTGAAATTTTAATGGTAATAAGTGGAGGCAACATATGATCTTAGCTGTAACAGCAAACCTCTTGAACAAGTAAATCTGGTTAAATGACAGGAAGTTTTACGAAATAAAAATGAAATTGACTGAGCATTGCCATGAGTTCTCAGTAATTGAAGATGTGTTTAATTAATGTGCGATACTTTTGAATGACTTAAACATACATGTTAGTGTTGGATAGTAGCCACCTGAATGTTACTATTAATGAATGTGTATTCTGCAATTAAAGTTCATATGATGAACAATGTTTATGTTTTAAGGGATGACGGTATCTGATTTGAATATTGGATATTGTTGATTTATCTGCTCATTGGTCACTTGTAATCATCATAATTCAACTGATTTCTCGTGTGAAATTGTTCTGATGTTTCTTCCTTTTTAGGTACTACCTTATGATCAACTCATGCAAGAGCTAGATGTTTTAAATGTTCGTGAGCTTGAGGATTTTCTTATCAATAAGTGCATGTATGCGGTATGTTTCTTCCATCTGGATTCCAGTCCTTCTGCATTTTATGATAACTTATCTTTTGTTAGAATATTATCTTTCTTGTTAAACGTGCAAGTGAAATAGAATGAACATTTGAATATATTTTTATTAGCAAACTCTTTTCAATCCAGTTATTTTGGAATTTATGCTTTTCTTGGGAGAAAGATGAAGGTGAGGGAGAGAGGAAAATGGGGATCTGGGATATTCAAATTTGTTTCTTATCATGTGGAGTCCACACCCCATTTTCCTCTCATTCTCCTCCCTCTTCCAAACAAGACTAGTTGTCAACTTTTCTCATAATTTTCATTGAATTGGATCTGGTTTTAAGGTTAGAAGTTGTGCTGTTACACTGATTAATTGAGAAATACATGAAGGAAGATTCTGATATTATGTTCCTTCTTGTGTTATTTTAGGAATAGCTAGAGGAAAGTTGGATCAGTTGAGATGGTACTTTTTTTCTCTGACCTTGACATGTTTCTCTTGTTGCAATTAACCTCTATTATCCGTTGAGCAAGGAAAATCCTACTGCATCTACTTTTATCAAGTCAGATCTGTCTGTAGATAGCATAGAGCTCTGTAATTTGGCATGGACGAGTATGTTAAACAATTTTGTTATTGCATTGATTTATCAAGTCCCTGGCTACTTGCATTTTGTGCCCTTCACAATTGTTAGTTTATCTTACATGAAGTTGAGAATTTGAAGTTAATTGCTAGTGAATGGTGATCTAATATTAGGATTCTCCACTTTCTACTTTGGATCTTTACTCCGCATATTCATTAAAATTACTTTCTACTAAAGTCTGTTGGAAAACTAAACCAAATTTGTATGTTCTTAAAAAGTCATAAATGTAGCGTGGTATTCTAAATGTTTTTTAGAAATCCTATATGTCTAAGTTCATAAATTAATTGTCTAGATTTGTGTGATAATAAATACAAATAAGATAAGTATGCTTAGGTTTATGCCTAAATAGTTAATGTGAGATTAGAAGGGTCATTAAATGTTGAATATATATATGTAAGGTTTGTAAATAGACTTGTAAGAGTGGAGGATCTTCCTCTTCATAAGAGTGGAGTAGTTCATACGATAATATAAGTATGGTTTTTATAAATCTCTCTCTTCCATTTCTCTTATGTTTTGTGTTTTCTAATAATTTTACTTTTATTTTTGTAACACTCCTTTAACCTAATATGATCTATGTCAAACAAAGTGGTGTCTTTGATTAACTGACTGATGTGTCTTTACATAACTTATTGATCATGTATCACACATTGCCATGTTACATTCATATTAGAATAAACATGCATAAATGAACTTTTATAAAATACATTGTTATTGTAGGTAATTTAATTTTTTTTTAAATACAATAGAAAATTGTATGCAACATGGTGAGGATTTCACTATTACGATTGTGCTACTCTGATGTGGGCTCCACCGGTTCTGCAACTCTATCTACAATTCCTTCTATTTTACCATCTTCAATCAACAACCAACGTGAGAGAAAACACTTATGTGCTGAATATTATACTCAGTGATACAAACTTTATAATGATAATCTTATAACATTCATATTATTCTATTTATTATTATAATGTACCTTTTTATGTTTCATACATACATTTCATATATATATATATATATATATATATATATATATATATATATATATATATATATATATAATTCAAATTACCCTAATATGCCCTTTTAGATCAATAATAAATATGATATATGTTAAATATATTATATCAAATTTCAACATAAGATATTCATGTACATGTAAATCACGAAATCACTTTATACTTTATCAAAGTCATAAATTATAATCACCATGATGATTCCCACTATATTTCCAAATGTTACATTCATAATTATCATCGTGACATGTTTACATAATATTATTATACCAGATATTTCAAGTTTGTACCTATAAATTGATCACATAGACTTAGTATTAGGAAGATACAAAGAGTATCCGTATGAATAAAAAATTTATCCGTATGCAGATGCTAAGCATTTGTACTGTATATTCTGACTAATTCGGATGTATCTGTATATTTCAGCTAAGATGGATAATCTATATGATCGTATGACCCTATCGGTATACTAACAAGTCTACTCTATTCTAATTGAAACTCATTTATGGGCTAATGTGATGTCCAAATGTCCATGTTGTCTTACATATAATATCTTATTGAACTTCCTACCTTTTATTCCTTTTTTTGCTTGAATGTCATTTTATACTTCTTATCAAGTTTGTATTAAATTTTCACAAATATCGTATTAAAAATTTATATTTGTACACAACATACCATTTTCAATTTGACATAATAAAACTAAATTCCATATTATAAACTAATTCACAACTCACACACCATAAAATACATTATAATCAACATAATCATATTTATTACGTATACTTTAATAATTCTCAAATCAATACTAAATATATACTAATCATATACCTCATGCATATCTGATATATATCTTATATATATTCACCGTATAACTTATATATACCAATTCGTATACCTTATATATATATATATGCTCATATAATATGTAGCATTTGTATAAAATATATTCATCACAAACATATTTATAACATCAATAAAACAAATAATTTCATATCTTAAATTAATTCACTATATATCATGTTAATAATAATATTAGAATTCACATTACCATATTAGTTATTATTATTTATTGGAAATCATATTATATTCCATATAATAATAATAATAATAATTTATTATTATTATTATTATTATTATTATTATTATTATTATTGTTGTTGTTGTTGTTACTACTACTGTTATAAAGTTTGTACAAATCTATTTATTCCTACTTATTCCCTTCTCTAGTCTACTAGGTCATTTCCCTTATATGCTCTTGATATCGGTCTCGTCACTACATATGACAATTATAATGTATATACCATTAATAAGTTGTGATAAAAATTAATTATTCCGACTAATAATTGCTCATTACCAAACTTAGCACCTCTTATGCTTATGGGTATTTTCATTATCGGTGTATAATTAAGTATGTATATTTAATGTCGACAAAATCCAGCCTTATAATACTCTTATTTATGGGATTAATTTTCCTCATAGGGTCCATAAAAATTTCCATAATATTTTCTCTTACTATTTTTATCATCACCTCGACTCATTTAATATTATCTTTATTATCAATTAATTTTTCCAAATCTTAGTTAAAATAATCACCTTATGGAAATATAATTTTTTTTTCAACTTAAATAAATTCTCCACTTAATTCCCTTCTCAATCCATAATTCAACATTTCTTCTCATAATTTTTTTCCACCTCTCCATAAATTCCAAAACTTGCATAAATTAATCCCATAATATTTTATCTCATTTTCTCCTTCAATTAATCAATTCTTAATTATTTCTCATAAATTAATGCAAAAATCAACTCATTCTTGTCTCCACAAAATTCGGCCAAGGCAAATTTCCATCTCTATATATTTATTTTTAATTTATTACACATATAATTCACTCCCAATTCCTTCATTCATCACTTTATTCATGCCTTTTTTTATCCAAAATCAAGTTAGAGTTATCCAAAACTCTCCATCCAATTTAGGGTCCCATGATAAAAATTCCTCCAACATTTCATTTCTTCCAAATATCACCATATACCTCAATTACTTTGACTAATTAAACTAATTTTTTGCTTAATCTCATTATATCACAACTACTTCTTCAAACCCTTGTTTCCAACCCAACAAATTCAATTTAAAATCACATCCAAAATTGAAACTTCAAGGAAAAATACAAATAAACTTCCAACCAAAGAAATCAAAAGTTAAAATGAAAGAAAATCTCACCTTCTCATCCTTATAGAATTTGGCCACCACCCCTTTTATTACTCTAAATGAAATTCTTTCCTCTTTCACTTGAAATATTTGCTCCTTAATGTTTGAATAATGTGAATTTAAGGAAATAAATTGAAAGAAAATAAACAGAAGAGAGGGAGAGACGTTCAACCACCATAGGGGAAGAAGATGAAGTTTCGTTTTAATTTTTATGTTTAAATATTATGAAAATAATATTCTAGATATGTTGAGATAAATCCATTTGACTTTTTATACTCATACTTAATGACTAATAACCATAATTAGAGTTAATCTCACTTTCCATTGGTTGATTAAATTTAATCATGGAGGTATTTTGGCTTTTATCCATAATAATTTAAAAGAAAGATTGACTTTCAAATAATTCCACCAATTTTCTTCACTTTTCAATTTAATACTTGAATAAATTTAATTTTTTTAGTTTCATCCCCCGAACAACTTAGTTCCGTCAAATTTAACGTACTAAAATTCATAAAATAATTTTCTTTCATAATAGTCTTTTTGATTTTAAGAAATAACCACCGAATTACATCTATGCAATTTAATCATTTTTTCTAAATCATGCTAGTACAAATTCATTGATTTCCAAATTCTTACTTTTAAAAATTTTAGAATTCAATTATAATCGCATCGATATAATTACAATTGTGAGCACATATTTCTACCTCCTTATCGAAATCAGGCTGCAAATTCAGGCTTTAAACCTTAAGAATCTTGTCAAATAATTATAGCCACAATCTTAAAATAGCATTTTCTATATCCTCATATATTTACTTTGAATTTCCACAGTTGGGTGAAAATTCTGTATTTTTGGTATAGTTATTGTCTCGATTTGCGTGACAACTATGAAATTGCAATGATATATCATTTTTCCTTAGTCTTCATACCAATTAGATCACTACCATTATAAATTAATTTTTCATCTTTATATATCCAAATCTAAACCACAATAATAACGCTTCTATATCGCTTGGCCTTTATTGACTTAGTCACGCCTTTCACGAAGCATACTTGTTAAACGAGACCTAATTCGATGATCATGACAAATTTTTCCATCGTATTTTCAACAAATTAGTATCAGAGCAAGGTTGATGATCGTGGAAGGTGACAAGAAACGAAAGTCCAAATTGGTTAATGTGAAAGGCAAACTCCATTGAAAATGTTATTTGCCTATGCTGACATCTCCAGATTTGAAGAAAGAGAATCCATTGAGAAAATATTGTGTGATCTTTGAGTTTGTTGAAAATAGAACCTATTGAGAGCATGTAAGTTGTGGGAAAGTGTAACACCCTTATAACACTTACTCTATACGTACGTTACGTGTGTAAATACGATTATAGCCGATATATGCCAAAAAAAAATTTCTATCTTAATTTAATAACTATAATATTACCAACACTTAATTAATCATTTTTACTTTTCCAAAAATTTCGGCAGCATAACAGCTATAAACTAGCTACCCCACCTGCCAAACAAACAATCTACAGCCCATTTTTAGGCACAATAGTACATATAATATGTAACATATTCTCTATTCAATCACAATTCAACATTGCATTCTTCACACATAATAATTCACAAATATTTTTTTATCATAATATATACATTTTATTTCTACAACTTCATACCTAAACATATATATACATGTTATCTTTGATATTAACCTTCTATTATTTCTTCTTCTTTCGGCTCCCAAATTTTGTATGCTTGCTCCTGCCTTTCCTGCTACTATCTGCACGCAGTCAAATAACTACGTGCTGAGTATTAATATACTCAGTGGTGATTACAAATCTAAAAATTTTCACTAACATATTTTTTTCATGTAATTATACATGCAATAATATTTTTAATACATTATTCAAATTCTCTCTTTAATATATTTATTATTCATTTTATCAATACTTTACTTTTATTTATCTTTAATTCACTATTTAATATCTTAATTAATTTTAACAATTTTTCTCAATTCAATTTTTTTTCACTTTACTCCTGAACTTTCAATTTCTTTCAATTAAGTACATTTTCACTTTATTTCTTTAATTAACCATTCCTTTCTTTCTTCTTTTTTTTCAATCATTTATTTAATTAACTACAAATTTCACTTTAGTTCCTAAATTTTCATTTATTTACAATCTTGCCATTGCTTTACATTTATTTACAAATTTGCCATTGCTTTACATTTATTTCCACTTTTACCACTAATATTTTATTTTTCATTTATTTTCTTTTTTTTTTTACTATATAATTTAACATTTTTCTTCCACTTTAATGTTGTTTTTAAATTTTTCTATTTTTGTCACATTTATCACTATTATTATTATACCATTTTTATCATCTTTATCACTTTTATTATAATTATTATATTTATCACTTATATCAACTTTCTCACATTTTCCACTTTTATTTTTCTTTACTTATTTCATTTTCATCATAATTTTCACTTCATTTTATTTTATTTTTTTATCATAATTTTCACTTCACTCATATTTACTATTTTTATTCACATTTATCATTTTTATCATAATTTTTTTTCACATTTATCATTTTTATCATTTTTTTTCACATTTATCCTTTTTATCATATTTTTCTACTTTTATTCACTCTTGTCATTTTGATCTTATATATATATATATATATATATATATATATATATATATATATATATATATATATATATATATATATATATATATATATATATATATATATATATATATATATTTATCATTTCGTTCATATTTGTCACTTTTTATCATATTTATTCACATTTGTCACTTTTATCATATTATTATAATTATCACTTTTCTCACATACTTCATTTTTAAAATACTTTTCATTTGCATCTTTTCTTATTTTATTTTCACTTAAATCATTTGTATTAATTTTATTCACATTTGCCCCTAGTTTCAATTTGATAGAAAATCTTCAGACCGGATACATGGGACGTGGACCTAAAGGTCCACTACACTGAAAAGTAATCCCGAATGACCACCCGAGCACTGCACTGTACACTGATCACTGAATCACTATCACTGAAGTAGATCGTCATTGGCCTACAATAACGAGTCGTCATGACCCGCACCGCGGTAATGTATCTCTATGGCTAGCCAATTATATCCTGAACTAGATTTCACCATCAGAAAAATAACCAATGACATTATTTATTTTTTTCCTTTAATTCATTTTTCATTAAATTCATAAATTCTATTATTTTTACATTATTAATCACTTAATATTTTATTCATTCATAACCATTTTATCACTACCATAATTTTTTTCACACTTTGCATTATAATATATCAATAATTCACTATGAACATTCAATTAAGTCATCAAGCATCACTAAATACACTTTATTCATTATTTTTCATTTCATGCATAATATACTCAATAATTGAAAAATTATTCAATATATCATTTAAAAATTCTCAATAAATTTATACACACACAAAATTACATTTTCTTGCATTTCATAACTAAATTTTCATTTAATTAGCAAGAAAAATATTAATTTTTCTTTTTTCATATTTTGGCCTATAATTAATTTTCATCATTAAAATTTATCTTGCATCCTCTAAATATTCTTTTCACTAATTTATACATTTCTTGTTCCATATAAATCATAATATTACAATAAAATGTATTTATACCTTAATTTGCATTTTTCACATAATAAGGTCATATTTTTCAATTTCACTAATTAATTTTTTTTATTGAAATTAACCATTCTAATTCACTTTTTATAATTCCTTAATCATAATTTAAGCATCAATTATCAATTACATGCAAAATACACAAAATTTCTAATTTCCATAACCTTAATTCATGCTTAATCCATGAAAATAAGTAGATTTTGAAATCACTAACCTTATTTCTTCTCTTTAGCTTTCCTATGCTTCCTTCTCCTTACCTTTTTCCTTTGAAGTTCATTCTCTTCCTTGATTCCTTACCATAGCCAAAAATTCCACTTCATTAATCCACCAATATTTTACTTCCTTAACTCAAATAAATTTCATATTTATTATCTACATATCTTAAACTACTTATTTGAACCATTAAACTAATTTAAAAATATAAATTTCACTTACCTCCAATTTATATCTCAACTTTTCTCCTTTGATTTCCTTCCACTCTAGCCCTCCAAATGAAGATCAAAAGCTTCAAATAGCAACTAGAGATGCTGAATTTATATTAGGGTGATTGATTTTGGTGCAAAATTAGGAGAAATGAGAGAAATTTGGTGGAGAAAATGGAGGAAACCCATTTGTCCAAGGGGGAAGCATGGGAGGAAGAAGAAGGTGCTGGATTATCTAGTGAATTATGATATTTTGAGCTTATATAGGTGGCTGGAATGGGCTGGGCTTGGGCCAAGACAAGTGATCCAATCCATTAGACCCATTTGTGAATTTAAGGCCCAATTAAACACTATAAATTATTTCTCTCATTTTATAAGCTCAATTTCATCCAAATTTAATTCCATAATTCATAAAATATTTTTATATGTCTACACAAAAAATTTCAACTCAATCAGAGTTCATTTTCTATCTAGCTCACTTAAATCGGACAGATAATTCAATTTTCGGTGTTACCTTAAAATTCCATTTTCACTTTCAAATAATCCTAAATATTATTTAGAGTCTATCTATATCTTAAAATAAATTTTTGGATATCGTTTGCTATTTTTCATAGACCGGTCAAAGTACGGTTAACCGATTATTTAAACCGGGTCCTTTTTTTTAATTTTGACTTTTGAAAGCTTATTTGACTTCATTTTCGCTCCAAATTTTTTTCTTAGACTAGTCATAACATATATTTTCCGATGATCAAATAAAATATTTTTCACCCATGGGTGTATTTTTGATCTCGGATATACTGATCACTTTCAGAAACTACAGTTTACGACTAACCCGGTATTTAGGCCATTACAGAAAGACTCCACAAGGAAAGAAGACGAGAGAAATCTTCAAAAAAATAATGATATTAAAAAGAAAACCTCTGAAAGTATTTTTTTTCAATAGCCTAGAAGTGTGAAAAAATGGAGAATAAAATGGCTATAGTTGTGGAGGTTTCAAATTAGTCAACACAGAAATAATTACTTAAGAAGTTGAGTTTGTCACCTGCAATTTATGAATGTGAAAAAAATAGACCAGATCATTAATTAATTTTTGTGACAGATAATTTTTGAAGACATATAAAAAATATGTACAAAGTAGGTTCTAGGCATATACAAAGAATGATGTTGAGAATGAAGTTGTTTTACATGTAATAAGGCATTTGAAATGTGTTTAGAATGTGATTATTGAATATGTGAATCAGCGTGAATTTTATGAAGTGAAAAATAATTTGGAAGACTTGAATCAAGCTTATAAGGATCTCAGAAAAAATTTAATGAAGTAATTGATGAATTAAATGAATTGAATGATTTGAAGACTAAGATGGAGGAATGAAAATCTGAAGAGTTAAATATTCATAAAGAACCAATTCTAGTTCAGCCATATAGAAGAACGATATTTATAGTTCGTGATTTTTCTTTAGGATTTGGTCCAAATAAAGATTGAAGATTCCGATTGAAGTGATGAAGAAATTACAAATTAAGAGGGGTACAAGCAAAAGAAAAGGAATGTTACTTCTTTGGAATCAAAACCAAATTTGGTTTACAGAAGACATTATTGGAAAACTAAACCAAATTTGCATGTCATTAAAAAAAGTCAAAAATGTACGTCGGTATTATAAGAGCTTTTTAGAAATCCTATATGTCTAGGTTCATAAATTAATTGTCTATGTTTGTGTGATAATAAATATATATAAGATAAGTATGCTTAGGTTTATGTGTATGTAGTTAATATGAGATTAGAAAGGTCATTAAATGTTAACTATATATATATGCAAGGTTTGTGAATACGCTTGTAAGAGTGGAGGATCTCTCTCTTCATAAGAGTGGAGACCATGAGAGTGGAGTAGTTCATGATAACTTAAGTATAGTTTTTATAATTCTCCCTTTTCCATACTTCTTATGTCCTGTGTTTCCTAATAATTTTGCCATTATTTGTCACCGCGTTTCCAACAATGCTAATTGTTTTGATCGTCTTATTTTTTATTTATTTATATTTGTAATTGTTTGCTTATTTGCTGAATTTTCTTATAGCTGTTAAATATCTAAGTGTGAGCATTGTCTAACCTTATACATTATCAATGGATGTCTAGGTTGGCTACATCCGAGAATTTACTTGTATTGATTCAAGAAAAGATGAAATGGGCTGATATTATGAGTGAATTGGACAAGAAGCATCGGAAGGCTGTGGACGATAGGGTTGAAGAAGTAAAGAAGTCCCTCTCACTTAAGGACAGTTGATTCCAGTTTTATATTTTAAATATTAATTTATTAGATGGTGTTGGAAGGGCTGATGGGGGCAAGGCACGGTGATCACAGAGAAGTTTTGCACCTTCCATCTGCGTATCCATTATAGCAATAAAATAACCGAGAAATGGATTATTTTATAGAAGGTTAGAAGAGTAAATGGTAGAATTCTTTTTCTTCTCCTCCACACCCCTGTCTCTAGCTCTGTGTGTATATCTGTGCCTGGGCAATTGTGGTTGAAGAGGACTCAAAATGCTATGTGAGAAAGCAAATTTATAACTTCTATATAAGATTACAGAGTCCAACATTATTCTGTATGCTACTGAATTTGGGTGGAATATAGCTATTTGAATCTCCTGCTGCTATGATTATCAGAAATTAGCAGATTATTAGGATTTGCTTATCTCAAATTTTTGCGTGGAGATGTTTGAATCTTCGATGTTAGTAGATGATTATCAGGAATTAGCAGAAGTTACACACTGTAAGCAAGCCGACATTGACTTCAGAGGGCACGAGGAGATCTACTCTGAACCTGGCGGAGTGATGGACTATGAGGAAGACTGAAGCCGACCCAAAAGGCATGGTTATACGACATTATCATTTCTCATAATTCAGAACCTGGGTTGTTGATATCACGTTTCATTTATACTTCTCTATATATTGGTAGAATCATTATTAAATTCTTTATCTTGCGTTTGACTGGAGAGTTGAAAAATTGCAGGAGGCGGCATCCAATATCTTGAAGGTATAGACAGATCAAGAAACTTATTGGATTGATTTTTTACGCTACATGCTGGATTTTCATTCAAGGCATTCGGGTGGGTGACGGATGCATGATTTCTGCTTCTGGGGACAATGATACTTATCAGATAGTGAAGTTTTGTTATTGTCAAATTAGATTGATATTTGAAAAATATTACCTTGTTTTGAACGTACCTTTATTCATATTGAGTTAGAAAATATGGGACCAGATTTGGTGGTGATGCGGCTGAGAAAAATTTGCTGGGGAAGGATTTCAATATCATGATTCCCAATTTCATATCACCCTGCGCTTTGGTGCTTACCCTTCCACATGCAGCGAAAATAGCTGCATATGTTGTATTTTAGCACTTCGTCCTTGAAAGGTTCATCGCTCTCTTTTATAGTAGATAATTGTATTGATGAGTGTTCTCTTGATTCCATATCAATTATATGAAGCAAAAATGATTGGAAATTTGAAAGTTAAATACTATGTTTAATATAAATGAATTTTATAAAATTTATAAAATTGATTGATAAATTTAAAATTTTAATATTTAAGATAATAAAAATTATTTTGTAATTTTTAAAAGTTAATTTTTTGAATTTGATTTAAGAGTAAGGCTTGTAAATTTTTTAAGTAACAAAATCATTTTTTTTATATTCACTCTTTGCTACCCTCTCTCATCTGTAGATACATATTACTTTTTTACATTTTTTTAAAAATATTGTATATGTTTTTGCATATTACTTTTTTGCTTTTTTAAAAAATATTAAATATGTTTTTTTTGTTTTTTTATTTAATGTAAACTGAATATAAATAAATAAATTATTTTAAAATAAATAGTATATAAACAAATATAGGAGTATTTTTGAATAAATATTGTATGTTTTATAAATTGTAAATAAATATTGTATATTGTATATATCGTATAATAAACACACTGTACATCAATAAATATAGTGTTATTGTATATATTGTATACTATGTATAAATAAATACTTTGTGTAATATTTAATTTTTATAATTATTTTTCATACTTTGAAATTAAAATTAAAAAAATATATTCATTAATAGAAATATACAAATATTTTGAGAAATAATATTAAATTTCTTATTCAAACCAAAAACATAAAATATATTTTATTGGAAATGCATTTTACATTTAGTATGAATTATAACACATAAGGGAATTAATTTACAAATAAGTTATATTATCGAAGTTATAAATTAAATAAATTTCTTAGGATAAGTTTGAAATTGCTGTTAGGTATCCAAAAAGTAAGTTTATAATTTTTTTTAATTTAATTGACTGTTTTTTTTTAATTTTTTATAAATTTTTTTTTTCAAACCTACTTTTGGAAAAATCATCTATTTACTCGTTTCTCTCCAAAAATAGTTTTCAAAACTCAAAAAATTTACAAATAAATTTTTTTTCTCCAAAAGCATTTTTATCACATGCAAACGAGCTCTTAATGTAATTCAACCAAATAGGATAGATGCTAATTTGATGTAAAATTAAATTTGAGGTAGTTTACAATCCAAAAAAGTTTGAAAGCCGAATTTTAACTTTAGCTAATTTAATCAGTCAAGGGACACTTGAACAATATAACTTCCTTCTTCTTATGGGCCTATTACTTTCCTTCTGCAGCACCTCTGCCTATGGGAGCAGCCCAACAGGCACAAAGATAGATCTGTAGGCCCAGAAAGTGCAACAAACTACAAGTACTTTACGAATCATAATCAGATTCCGCAAACTGCTTGTTCTTCTACTTCTTCACTCTCGGTAACAGAGGAAAGAGACCAAGGACATATCAGCCAAAAAGAAATTAAACAGTCAACCCAATTCAATATGAAAACAATTCTAATTGTTCTTACACATAAGTGATCCTCCAATTAATTATTTTTCTTGGGTGTAGTCCATATATATATGTTTGTGAGTGAAGATGGATATTATATAATGTAACTATTAGGTGTTTAGTCAATCTGTTTTGTTTGACATCCTCGATTCGAGTCACTTTCATAGAGCACACCGGCGAATGAGCACAAATCTGAACTTGAGACATGAGAGAATGGCTTTGCCAACTGAAAGCTAAATATTGAATACATCACAGTCGAAGCTTTCATGCTATCCGTATATACACTTGAATACAACACTCTCGAGTCTCATGTATGTATGTAATTCTCTTTCAGCGACATCCTTCCACAGTTCAAAGTCATGGGTTCTAGTGTTGTATTCACGCCAATATGGTTAATTCAATAATTATATTTAATATTGTGTAAGCTAATAAATATTTATAGATTAATTTAACTATTATTATTATTATTATTATTATTATTATTATTATATAAAGCTACCAAGTGATCGAATTTGAATCTTTATATATCTATTTAATTTGTAGTTTCTTTAAAAAAAAAGCATATATTAATCTATTATATTTACTCTAACTTATTATCTTCTTCTAATACTTTGGTATTTATTCGTAAAAGCAAATAATCCCTTTAATTCTTTAACATTTTTTCCCTCTTTTCCACGAGAATTATTTACATTATTTATAATTCGAAATTAAGAAAATTGACAGCAAAATCACCTGGCTACTATTAAATTAATTTTTCCATGTCAGGGAAAAGAAAAGTACTGAATATTGGAATGAGTGGAGAACAAACAAATGATAAACATATCTAATGAAGATAAAAAAGGAGGAAAAAATCCAAGGTGAATCACTCATTTTCTCCGCTTAGGGTAGGAGCCATCATCCAGCAGTATAGGATCCGGCGATCGCCGTTTGGGGCTCACTCTCACTGGAGGCTGATAATCACTTGATCCAATGAGATGAGGAAAATTGAGCTTGGCTTTGGCGCCGCGCATCTTAAAAGCAGCTTGGTCATAAGCCAGTGCCGCATCTTCAGGTGTGTCGTAAGTTCCAAGCCACACCCTAGCTCCATTCTTCTTCGGATCTCTGATCTCCGCTGCATACTTCCCCCACGGCCTCCTCCTCACACCCCTGTATTGCCATCCTCTAGACGTCGCGTTCTTTTTACTCGCCTCCATAGCTTTCGGCGGCGCGACAGCTACCTCCGGATTCTTAATCTCTGATTCCGTAGGCGTTGTTGAATCATGTTGATTCGACGGATTCCATTCATCGAGTAAAGAACTCCAAAAACTCATTTCAGGATCTGAATGGCCAACTTCGAAAGGAAAAATGTTGCTGCTATCATTGAAGAGCGGACTAGTACCGAAGATGGATCCTTGAGTTGAATTAAACTGTGGAATATCTGTTAGGGTTTGGAAATCATCGTGAAGAAGAAATTGCTGAATTGAATCTAAAAAAGAAGTGAAATCATCATCACTATGAAAAATCGAGGTATTTTCTCCCCACATTCTTTACCTATTTGACTTAATTAAAGCTTATCGAGTGTTTGAATCTGATAGAAATTTGAATGTGGATTCTCATGCATGTTGGTGATCATTTATATATATAGTTCTATATTGTTTTGGACTTGGGAGAAGCTTTCAAGTCCTTTTCACTAAAAGGACATCTTTCCTCCTTCCATGAAATTGCTTCATAATTAGCACCATCTTTCACGTGCGTGGATTAATTTTTTTTTTAATTTATTATTTTATTTATCTGTACATGGTGGAAGACAGTAGTCACACTCCTTCAGTTCAATAAAGAAATAAAAAGTCACTGTTGTTGTTGAAATGGGACTAGATTGATTAGTCAACTAGGAAAATAAATTTAAAAAATAAATGATAACTAATTCGGTTTGATTTAAGAATTTCATTTATATACTGAATTGGTAAAATATGAAAAAATTAAGCTCATAAATTATGTCGTTTTAGACAGAAATAAAGTTGAGAATTTTACAGTCTAAACCTTTTTATGATTTTTTTTCTTTTATTTTTCTTATATCAGATATTTCTTACCTTGCTCATTATATAACAGAGTTTCAAAATATTCGTCATTGGTGGATATATGAACAAATCATTCAAGACTTATTTGATATACCAATGGAGTTTAATCATATAGGTGGTAGTTGAAATATAGGGGTAAGATCTGGACTGAATAAGATCTATTTTTGAAATCTTAAAAAGACAACCTACATTTTTCGAAGATAATACTCTTATTATCTGATTTGTTATTTCTCTGTTTTCACTAATTAATTAGAAAATGGGTATTGGAAAGTGTTTTGAAAAATTGTCATTAGCTTTTCTTTTATAATTAATTTAAACAGTGTCACTTGGTACTAATTAACATGTGATTGATATGATAATTTCTCAATTAATTAATTCAATGAGATGATATAAGCAAAATGAATTATGTTTTTCTTCAATAATTTATAAAGAACAAAATATAATAGTTGCAACCTAAATCATGTATATATGTATATATATATATATATATATATATATATGCAAAATGAATTATGTTTTTCTTCAATGATTTATAAAGAACAAAATATAATAGTTGCAACCTAAATCGTGTATATATATATATATATATATATATATATATATGAAGAACATGAAGAAAAGGGGCATCCTTTATTCCTTTTAATAATTGTAATTATTTTAATTGAAATTATTTGTGGGTTGCTAAATTAATATTGCTCACAAAATAGAGGGAAGTAGAGTGACCTTAATACATAAATCTTGACTTTTCTCTCAGTTCTTTAAAGAAAATTTATTTGTATTTTGATCCATAAATATTGTACTGTTGCCTTTTCTCAAAATATTTTATTGAAGAATAATACAAGGTTGATGACCATGCATATAGGAAAGAAAATTGTTAATGACTTTGATCTATGATGGCAAATTATGGCACGTGAGAAAAAAAATGTGACAAATTCCATTTATATATATATATATTTTATTTTTATTTTTATTTATTTATTTATTTATTGAGCTATATCGTCAGTCGTCACTCTTCCACTGCATTCTATTATACAATTTAATAGTTTATATGACTATTCCTTGCTCTCATAACAGAGATTTCAATCTTATTCTTTTAGAAGATTTGAACATGTGCATTTTCGCATTTTTTTTCATATTTGAAGATAAATTTACGCATTAATAAAATTTTAGATGGTCAAATGTCTATATATACGTGCAAACATTTACATTCTCATTTGTCTAAAATTATAGATTCTTTTCTTTTTAAAAAATATAAATTAATTTTCTAATATTGTCCCATTTAGTTTGTATTGTGATTAACAAACAGGACAGATTGAGAGTGGCTTTGAAAGCTGTCCAATAGGCCCTTAAGAGGGGAGTTGTCAATGGTGAGCTCCCCAATTAGCTAGAGTTGCAGGTGCTGTTGCGGAACTGATTGCAAAAGAGGGTAAATCCGGAACCAGTGCTCTGATCAGACAGATTCCACTATTGATGCCAGATCCAGAGTCGCCCGGAAATCTGCTTATGGCCTTGCAAAGGAAAGATGCAACAAGTCTTCCACAAGGCTTGGGCTTGAGGGGCACCTGACTCAACTCATTGTGAAAAAGTCCTGCTATCGGGGGAGTTTCTCTCGATCACGGACTCGTATTCGACCCCGTTGTTGAAGCATTCTTCTGGCAGCGCCTATCCGAAGGAGGGTTGGGTGACCAGCAGGAACAACATAAGTACGCTTGGTCCTTAATAAAGTCATCAATTTTTGCTTTTTGAATAAATTGAGGGAGAGAAACACATTGCAGTTCCTAAATGCTCATCAATTGCCTGAATTTGATTCTCTTCAGGAACAGGAACAGTACTTTATATATTATCGAAAGTAGCAGCAGTGACGACGACAGCAGGCAAGATAATAACATTTGGTTTCATCTTCAGATTTAGCTTGTGAAAAAGCTAATTATTATTTTAACTTATTTTAACTCACAAGTTGGATACATTTTTATTTTTTTCTATTCCCTATCTTTCCCTCTCTTATATGATTATATACATACGTATAGTCTAATTTTAAGTTTATTTTCTTGATTTACTTACAACTAAACAATTTATTTCGAGGATATGAGATTAATTAGTAAGCATGCTAGTGCAATGAAGATAAGGAAACTAACATAACAAAAACTAGCAATCAATTAAGGCCAAAAATGTTTTAGAAATAAACTGTAGATTAATTACGCATGTTGAATTGCCCTAATCGATACATAAGCCTAATTCATCTAATTAAAGAAACTGCAGGCTACTAATTATTTTCCATGGTAAGAAGGGAACTAACTATTGCACAGATTGATTGGCTAACCATGGCCCTCATTTTTATTAAAAGAAAAAGTTATTATTATTATATTGTTACTGGCCATGGCAATTTTCTAGTTTTCTTCTCTTGGATTTTGAAGAATGAGAATGATGAGAGCTCGGAGCAGTAGATGATTCCCAATCGTCGGAGCCCACCAAATGAGGGAAGTTAAGCTTAGCTTTCGAGCCACGAATTCTAAAAGCTGCTCTATCATAAGCCAAGGCTTCTTCGTGTGGAGTATCATAAGTCCCAAGCCACAATCTCGCTCCATTCTTCTTTGGTTCTCTAATCTCCGCCGCAAATTTCCCCCACGGCCTCCTCCTTACTCCCTTATATTGCATTCCCCTGGGTGGCGTCTTAGTCTCACGCGCCACCTCCAATGGAATAGTACTGGTACTTGTTTCTGCATTTTGTTTGATATCAGAATCAGATAATTTTAGAGGAAAAAGGCTGCTAAAGACAGAGGGTTCAACTTCGTCATCGAGCAGGTGGTGAGAAATAGATTCAAGAAGACCAGAGTCGTATATTTCTGAATGTAGTGGACCAAAATAGGGATTGGGTTCAACTTCATCGTCGAGAAGATGGCGGGTAATATATTCAAGAAGACCAAAATCAGAGTCTCCATACATTTTAGGAAGTAGTTGTTATGTTTCTTTTTTGTAGAGAAAAGAAAGCTAGTGTAGAAAGTGAGCTGCTGATTGCAGAGGAGAGGCCCAGTATTTATATATAAGCTGCGGACCGGGGCGGAACTCATTAGAATGCTTTAATTTCTCTGGTGAAGGTGCAATTGCCAACCGTAAATTTGTTTTAAAATTAAAATTTTAAATTAAATTAAATTAATATAAATTTTTTAATTTTTATTATAGCCATTCTATTCCATTTTCAAATAATTTATTGACAAATTGAGCATTTAATTTTTCCTTTTTTGGTTGCCAGGAAGGTCTCGATTCACGAGGAGCAAAGCCTATTTTGGTAAAACTGAAGAGATCAGCAAATAGATATGGGGGCCCAATACTGCCAAAATATTGCACATGGGGTAATTGTCACATCCCCAACTAAAACAATATTGTCGTACTTGTATGGAACTAATGTTGTGACATTTGATTCTCTATAAGAATATATATATATATATATATATATACACACAAATTAACACAAGTTTCCTTTATTTTATAAATTTTTGTAAAGGGTATCATTTACGTGATACAGCTGAAAATTATCCTTTTTTTTAAAAAAAGCCTGAAAATCTAATTTTTAATTATTTTCTCTATATTACTTTATCTTTTTTCTCCTTTGTCTTTTTAATGATACATACTTGTTTTAAAAAAATAAAATAAAATAAAATGAAAGAGAAATGCAATTAACATAAAACTTTCACTTTTTTAGAGATTCAATTCTTATAAAGTAATATGATAGATATTTGAAAATTTTAAATTTTTGGATTCAACCAATTACTACAAACAATCTCTCTAGTTAGCTATAGATCTAAATGGAGAGATTTGTTTGGAAAATCAACTAGATATATAGCTCAAAGATCGGTTTCATATTATTTTCTCCAACAAAGATGACCCTCGGAGACTCCTATATGACACAAGTGATTGATAATATTTATATGTGAGCACTGTCTTATTTATTGTTTGCATTTAAAATTATATATAATCCGGCCTAGCTGTATCACCTTGCACTGTTAAATGCAGCAGCTTCAGCATGTGAAGGGCGAGATCTCGGTAATACAGAATTCCTGTACAATAATTTATAAAAAAATTATAAAATAAAGTTGAGGGTAGCAAATTAAGGCAATTTATTAAGTTTCCCTTAATAGAGTTAACGGAAGTGCATTGACAACAGTATATCACAAAAAAAAAAAAAAAAAGAACAATCAGAGACGCAACGATATAAAAATCGTAGCTAGAAAATGCAACGGCAACATCTATGCAATAAATTAAAGCCAGCATTTAATGTTATGACATTTATCAAACTTGGAGAGAAAAGCTGTAAGCTGAAAATCTAATTCATTTAATGATAAGTTAGCTCAAACTGAGCTTCCAGGGGAGTTTGATTTAGTTGTTATATGGAGCTCATAAACTGGAAGTTTGTAATTGATAGTTGATAGCTGATTAATACTAGTATTTGGTAAAATTAATTGAGTTGTCGCTGTTAAAATGTGAAATTACTATTAGGGATATAATTTATTTTAAAAAATATATTTTTCTATGATACATAAATAAACAGAAAAATAAAATATTAGGTAGCTAATAGCTGATTAATACTAATATTTGATAAAATTAATTGAATTGTCACTGTTAAAATGTGAAATTACTATTAGGGATATAAACTATTTTAAAAAATATATGTTTCTATAATATATAAATAAACAGAAAAATAAAATATTAGGTATTGCTTGATATAATTATATGTTTAATAATAACAATAGAATATAATTAATTATAAATATTTTTTTCATAAATGTATAACTATAATTTATAATTATAATCAATTAATTTAATATATTTTATGCTGAATAGAGTGATTTTGAATAAATATATTTTATTTTTAATAAAAAATTTGCAATATGATGTTTTTTATTATAAAGATACTAATTTTATCATTTTATTAGAAAAAAATACCATATGTTTTAAAAAAAGCTTTAAAATAAATTTTTTTTAGTCAGCAGCTATTTGAACTTTTTATCAGCTATCAACTGAAATTATTAAACATTTTTATTCAGTTGTTGATGATTAAAAAACTATCAATTACCTACAACAACATAATGAAATACCCTCTACATCTTGATCACGCCTTTAAATATCACACTCACGTGACTTCAACCTCATTACAATCAAAATTGCATCTTTCAATATTGCAATCGCGAACTTCAACATCATTATCCCATTTAAGCTGAGGGTGAAGATATATCTTGAATGCCTAGCTTGAACTTGAGATATTGGAACTGAAGAACTCTATATGGTTTGGTGAAGAAATCTGCAACTTGATGAACAAAAGCAATAGGTAAGAGGTGAATGAGACTTGCCTTAATTAAACTTCTCCCTTTCAATATATGATAATCAAACTCAGTGTGCATGGTTTTTTCTTGAAAAAGTGGGATTTTTGGCAATGTGCAAAGTTGAATCATTATCACAAAAAAGTAGAGCAAGGGCTTGCTGAGGTAGAAACATATCAGTAAACAAATAAACCAACCATTGTATTTCACATATTGTTAAGAAAATTAGGATTAGATAGAGCATGATCGCAACTAATAATTTGAGAAAAATTAAAGACATAATGGAATACACAAATTTTACGTGAAAACTCTTAAATAAATCAGGGTAAAAACTACAGATAAAAATAGAAAAAATCACTAAAAAATAAATAAGAGATTACAACTTCTCTCTAAAATTTAAGGATAGAACAAATAAACTCTCTCTTAAAAATTAGGAAACACCAAAAATAACAAATATTTTTATTTCTCTATTTTTTCTTTTCTTACGGGAGCTCTCACTTTACTCTTTAGCTTAGAATTTGGTCGTGTTTTGTAATGAAACTCTGAGTGCCTTTTATAGGCACAAATGCTTGCAAATTGTCAAAATATTCAGGCACCGAATTTAGTGCAAAAGTCAAAAATAGCATTTGATATTTTCAACAAAATACTGCACCAAAATTTGGTGCAGAATTTGTTGATTTCCCTTTTCTTTTGTTTTTTCATTAGTTGTGGGACCCACATCAAAGACTTTTAACAAATCTCTCACTTAAAGATTTGATTGCGTTAATTATATCTTCACACCATTCTTTCTTCCTTGTCATTCCATGTCGCTTATGTTTCTATTAGGCCGCTAGAAGATCGATACCAAATAAACTTGTTAGCATTGACTGTTTTTGTTAAAAAATCTGTTGGGTTGTCTTTTGTATGAATTTTCTGTATATCCACTGTTTCTTTCTCCGCTTTCTCACAAGCGAAATAGTACTGGACTCGAATGTGTTTTGCCCTTGAATGAAAGGTTGAATTCTTTACAAGATGCAAAGAACTATGACTGTCACAAAAAAAAAGTTTCTCTTGTTCATGCCCGAGTTCCTCCAATGTCATTTTTAATCACATTGGTTTTTTACTAGCTTGTGTAGCTGCTACATATTATGCTTCTGTTGTTGATATAGTCATAACTGACTACAGTTTTGAAACCAAGCTTACAGCTCCGCCAACAAGAACGGACACATATCCAATGGTGGATTTGCTTTTATCAAGATCGCTCGCATAATCTGAATCAACATAACCTTTGACAGCAAAGTTTGATCATCCATAACACAACACAATATTTATGGTTCCTTTAATGTATCTCAGGACACTTTTCACTGCATTCCAATGCTCTTTATCAGGATTCGTCATGTATCGACTAACCACTCCCATTGTTTGTGCAATATCTGGTCTCGTACAAATCATAACGAACATTAAACTTTCTAGTGCTAATGCATACGGTACTTGAGACATCTTCATCCTCTATGTTTTTGTGTTATGACTCATACTGGAGGATAACTTGAAATTAATAGGAAGTGAGGTAGAAATTGACTTCCAATCTTGCATATTGAAGCGTCGAAAGATTTTCTTCAAATAGTTATTTTGAGAAAGCCAAATCTTCCTATTATTTCTGTGTCGGTAAATTTGCATTCCTAGAATCTTGTTTGTTGGTCTCATGTCCTTCATTTCAAACTCCCTAGCCAATTGTGCCTTCAATTCTACAATATAATCTTTGTTGGGGTTTGCTACTAACATGTCGTCTACATATAGTAGCAAAATAATAAAATTATGACCACCAAATCTCTTAAAATATGCACAAGGGTCTGCATTAAGTCTGTTGTATCCAAGTCTCATGATGAAAGAATCAAATCTCTTGTACCAACACCTCAGCGTCTATTTTAGACCGTACAGAGATTTTTTCAACCTATAAACCAAGTTCTCTTTTCCTTTTTCTTAAAAAATTCTGGTTGGAGCATTTAAATTTTTTCTTCAAGATCTCCATGAAGAAAAGTAGTTCTGACATCTAACTGCTCTAGATGTAAGTCAAATGTAACACACATTGTTAGAACTACTCTAATTATTGTTAGTCGTACCACTGGAGAAAATATCTCATTGAAGTCAATGTTTTCTTTCTGGGCATATCCTTTCACCACCAATCTTGCACGATACCATTCCACTTGATCTTTGTCATTGCGCTTGATCTTATACACCCATTTTTTTCCAATAGGTTCCCAAGTTTTATTCTTATGAAAAACTTCCATTTTCTCTTACATTATTGTCTTCCACTGAGATATATCTGAATTGTTCAGTGCTTCTTGGAGAGTTGATGACTCTCCATCCTCTATTAGAAGACAGTATGCAACATTGCTCTCCATAACACATTCTGAGTGCCAACCTAGTTGTTTTCTGGAGAGATCTGACCGTCGAGGTTCTGGTATATCAGAAACAACAGGTTCTTACTTCTCGTACTCTGGTTCTGCTTTAGAAAAAATATTTTGCTCAGCTTTATTTTCCATGTGTATTACTGTAGTCTCTGAATTTTCATTCATCGTGCTATCATCCCTTTTTTCTCTTTGTTATTTATCTTCTAAAAAGATAACATCCTTACTGATGACAATTTTGTGGGTAGTGGGATCCCACAGGCGATACTCCTTTACTCCATCAACATACCCCAAGAATAGATATTTTTTGGATTTTAGATCCAGTTTTTTAGGCATTGTACACAGGACTTCCAAATATATGAAAATTTGAATAATCAGCCTTCTTTCCAGTCCACATCTCCATCGGTGTCTTAAACTCAATTGTTGTTGATGGGACCCGATTTATTATATAACAGACGGTATTTATTGCTTTTGCCCAAAAAGATTTTTTCAAGCATGCAGCTCCCAATATTGCTTTTGTTCTTTTTAACAAGGTTTTGTTCATCCATTCTGTCAGTCCATTATATTGTGGAGTGTATGCTATAGTGAACTGTCTTTTAATACCTTATTGATTGCAAAATTCTACAAACTTATGGCTGATATATTCTCCTCTATTATCTCTGCTCAGACACTTAATCTTCTTTCCAAAATCAAGCTCTACCCTCGCTTGCAATACTTTGAACACTGAAAATACACTTGTCTTCTTCTTGATGGGATACACCCAACATCTTCTGGAATAATCATCTATGAAGGATACAAAATATTTTGCTCCTCCTAGAGACGTAACCGGTGCTTTCCATATATCAGAGTGAAACAATTCAAGAATTTCTTTACTTCTAGAATTTGATATGTTAAACTTCAATCTATGCTGCTTACTTGTAACTTAGTACTCACAGAAAGGTAAGGACACCTTAGTGAGAATTAGAAGTAGATTTTGCTATGCAAGAATTTTCATTCCTTGCTCGAATATTTGTCCAAGTTTCTGATGTCAGACCATTGTAGATCTTTCGCTTGAACTACTTGAAGCAACCGATCTTTCTTCTTTTAGCAAAGCCTCTCCCTTTAACATGTACAAGTTGACAGTCATTTTTTCTCCCTTCGTTAGTACAAACTCACCTCGAATCACTTTCATGATTCCTTTTTCGGCTTCAATTTTACAGCCAAAATCATCTAGTTGACCTAATGACAACAAAAGTTTTTCAGGCCTTCCACATGTCACACTTGTTGAATAGTGCGTATTATGCTATCATAAAACTTTAACTTGATAGTTCCAATACCGACAATCTTTAAAGCATGGTCATTGCAACTATACACAGATCTCTTAGAAAAAAGGTTCATATTGATAGAACCATTCTCTTCGAGAGATCATGTGAAATGTGGCTCCCGAGTTAATAAACCACACATCAACAAATATTTTTCTAACTTCACTAATTGTCACTGCTTCACAACATAAAGTGCCACATTCATTAGATGTGCTTGCAACATTTCCTTAAGGATTGAAGTTTTTCTTATTTAAACTCCAACAATCCTTCTTTAAATGACCCTTTTTGCAACAGTGGTAACATTTAAGGTTCATCTTCTTGCTTTTTGACTTTGATCTGCCTTGGTTTTGGCTCCCACTTGAGCCAAGTTCGATTGACCTCATTCTCATCACCGTTAAGGCTTTCACTTATTGCGAACTAGCCAACATATCTTCATTGTTTTTGCGCCAATTTTCTTCTTTAAGAATAGCAACTGCAACATCATCAAATTTCAGATGATCTGCCAAGATATTGTTTGTTATATTGATGATAGTTGATCATACGAATCAGGTAGACTTTGAAGTAAAAGTTCAATATGTTCAGTTGACTCTATTTTATAACCCAATGGTGTGAGTTGAGAAAATAAAATATTCAACATATTGATGTGCTTTGTTACTGAAGTAGATTCTGACATCCGCATAGTGTACAATTTCCTTTTAAGAAAAATTTTGTTGTGAAGTGATTTGGCCTCGTACAGCTTCGTGAGATTATCCCAAATCTCCTTTGCAGTTTTCTTCTCCTCTATGTTTGACAACACTCCATCTGCTAATGCAAGATGAAGATTTGCAATAGCATTTTCATCCATCTCATTTCACTTAATATCATCTTTGTATTCCGCCGACTTTTCACTGATAGTTGTCAAACAATTATCTTTTCTCAAGATAACTTTTATCTTTAATTTTCACAATGAAAAATTACTCATATTGAATTTTTCGATCTCAAATTTTGCTGTTATTGCTTCTACAATAACCTTTAAGGGTATATAATAAGCTAACTTATTTTCTGATATGGAATGTCCACTAATTAGTGAAAACCACATAACATACGATAAGTAGATATTAACACTAAAGTCAGGCTATGATACCACTTGTTAAGAAAATTAGGACTGGATAGAGCATGATCGCAGCTAATAATTTGAGAAAATTAAAGACAAAATGAAACAAACAGATTTTACGTAAAAAAAACCCTTAAAAAAATCAAGGTAAAAACCACAGATAAAAATAGAAGAAATCACTAAGAAATAAACAGAAGATTACAACTTCTCTTTAAAATTTAAGGAGATAACAAATAAACTCTCTCTTAAAAATTAGAAGAACATAAAAAATAATAAATATTTTTATTTTTCTATTTTTTTATTTTCTCACGGGAGCTTTCACTTTACTCTTTAGCTTAGAATTTGATTATGTTTTGTAATGAAACTTCGAATGCCTTTTATAGACACAAATACTTGCAAATTATTAAAATATTTAGACATTAAATTTGGTACAAAAGTTAAAAATAGCATAATATTTGTAACGTACTAAAATTTGGAAAAAATTTTGTTGGCCGCCGACAGCCAACGGTGAAATACCACTACTTTGAATGTTATTTTTTTTATTGGTGGTGGTGGGTCCCACAAACACTAAAGATTTTAACACAGATGACTGCAACCATTACTCTATAATTTGACTACAACCATTGCTTTATAATTTGCCTCCGAGGATGATCTAGAAATAGTATATTGTTTTTAGATTTTCAAGACACTAAATAATCTCCAATGAAGATAAATATATATATATATATATATATATATATATATATATATATATATATATATATATATATATATATATTTGTGAGTGAGTGGACAAGTATCCCTATTTGAATCAAAATAAGTTTTGAGCTGTAAGTGATTGGCAATAAGCTAGGAAAGAACAACCCTTGACCAGGAGAAATTTTTGATGTATTCGAGGATCCTGTGAGCTGCCTAAAGATGAAAATCAGTAGGACAATCTAGAAACTGAGATAAATGCTGAACAGTAAAAGCTATTTCCGGTCTTGCATTGATCAAACACAAAAATTTACCAACCAATCTCTTGTAACCAGTAATGCTGAAGCTCGCGAACTTCAACCTCATTAACTTTTGCTAAGAATTTATATTCTATTAGAGAAGGACTTAATTAATTAATAATAATAATAATAATAATAATAATAATAATAATTAAAAGACTCAAGAACTTCAACCTCTCGTTATTTTATGTAATTACAGGCCATATGATTCTTAATTCACAAAATCGCCGCTGTAGGGAAATCCAATCAAACTTTGCTTAAATTTGCAACTCGAGACTTGAAAATTTTATGATTGCTTTAAAAATTCAAAGTTGAAAGAGATAGATTCGCATTTCCTTCCTTGTCACATATTGCCTTTCTTTTTAAGGAAAAGATAGTTAACAATAATGACCGATTTCATCTCGAAAATACATGGTTTAATTTATCATTATTTCTTTTCCTCCTAATTGACTATTATTGTATTCTTTACTATTGATATTTTTCTTTCGTTATTAAAAAATTAGGAAAAAAAATTAAAACTTGATTTTAGTTTTTTAATTATTCAAAAAAATAAAGACGTGATTGTTTGAATACCTTTTTTTCTTTTTACTCCTTATCATAAAATGTTTTGAAAATAAAAATCACCTTTTTTTCTTGGTAAGAATAGAGGCTTTAATTATTGGGTGAAGTAAGTTTTTTTTTTTTGGTTATTTCGTAGGCATATGAAGAATGAACAAAAACAATTAGTTGTGAAGCAATAACGCAACTAAGATAAAACAATTAGAGAGGATAGAAAATTTTCTCTGTTAATATGTTATGAAGCACGTGAAAGCGTAAGAAGAAATAAATGCCAGATGATCAAGAGCAGTTATAATTAGCGCCAAAAGCTTGACTAACTACTAATTTAGTTACACTGCACTTGTTGATCAAACTACACATGCACCATAAAATAAATGACAATAAAGATGGTAGGTGAAGATTAATCTTGACCATCCATTTGGTGGGTGGGGATTAATCTTGACCATCTATTTGGTTGGTAAGATAGTAGGTGAAGATTAATCTTGACCATACATTTGGTAGGTGAGACGGTAGGTGAGAAATAATCTCAACCATCCATCAAAGTAGGTGAGAATTAATCTTGACCGTCCATTGAGGAGGTGTAGGCCTATATATAGCCTTAAAAATTCATTTGTAATGCATTCCATCAAAAAGTGAGAGAGTAGCATTAGTGAGAGGTTGTGAGTTGTGAGTGTTTGTAAACACTCGGTAAATTTCTCTTCTTTCAGTAAAAGATCTGCAGTAGTCCGGAGACGTAGGCATAATTGGTCGAACTCCGTTATCAACTTGTTTGTCTTATTAGTTCGCATTTTCTTCGCTTTCTCATAAATCTGACTATAGGGAAATTGGCGTCATTTCCCAACAACTGGTATCAGAGCATTGGTTGCGTTTTTTCTGTCCTTTTTCGGGCGATTACTATTCACATGAATAGTAAATTTTTGTGAATAGTGAAATTTGGTCAGTTGTACCAAATTATCCACGGAGGTGTTCTAATACACAGAGGTTCACAAGAATTGTCAGAAACGATCCAAAGGAAGTCAGATTTGAGTGGGAGCGATGGCCACAGATGAAGGAAAGGTGAAAATTGAGAAGTTCGATGGAGCGGACTTTGGCTTTTGGAAAATGCAAATAGAAGATTATTTGTATCAAAGAAATCTGTATCAACCTCTCTCAGGGAAGAAGCCAGAGGCTATGAAGGAAGAAGACTGGAGTCTTCTCGACAGACAAGCTCTCGGAGTTATCCGATTGACATTATCCCGTAATGTTGCTTTCAACATAGCAAAGGAAAAGACCACGGCAGGTCTTATGATGGCTCTCTCTAGTATGTATGAGAAGCCTTCAGCTTCAAACAAAGTGCACCTCATGAGGCGCTTGTTCAACTTGCGAATGACAGAAGGTGCATCTGTAGCTCAACATCTCAATGAACTCAATACAGTCACAACCCAATTGAGTTCGGTTGGAATTGAATTTGATGAAGAAGTACGAGCATTAATACTTTTGTCTTCTCTACCAGAAAGCTGGAATGCTACTGTCACTGCTGTGAGTAGTTCGTCGGGAAGCACTAAGTTGAAATTTGATGATGTTCGTGATTTGGTTCTCAGTGAAGAGATCCGACGGAGAGAGTCGGGTGAATCATCAACTTCTTCAGTTTTGCATACAGAGTCAAGAGGAAGAAATTCAACCAGAGGTAATGGACGAGGCAAGTCAAACTACCGAGGTAAATCAAAGGACAGAAGGTCCAAATCCAGGAATCCAAGTAATTTCCATAGTTCAAAAACTGTCGAATGTTGGAATTGTGGAAAGACTGGACACTACAAAAATCAGTGCAAGAGTGCATCGAAGAACCAGGAAGCAAAGGTAGAGGCAAATGTTGCTTCCACCTCTGGAGGCAATGACGCATTGATATGCTCTTTGGAAAGCAAAGAGGAGTCTTGGGTGTTAGATTCTGGAGCATCGTTCCATGCTACTTCACAGAAAGAATTCTTCGAAAGGTATGTCCCTGGAAACCTTGGAAAGGTATATCTTGGTGATGATCAACCTTGTGCTATTATTGGCAAAGGTGTAGTAAAGATTAAGTTGAACGGATCTGTTTGGGAGTTGAAGGATATCAGACATATTCCCGACCTGAGAAAGAACTTAATCTCAGTAGGGCAATTGGCTAGCGAAGGCTACACTACGATCTTCCATGGTGATAATTGGAAGATTTCAAAGGGAGCAATGACGGTTGCTCGAGGCAAAAAGAATGGCACTCTTTACATGACAGCGGGAGCACGCTGTTCAATCATAGTTGCAGCTAGCAATGAAAATCCCAATCTATGGCACCAGAGACTAGGCCATATGAGTGAAAAAGGAATGAAGATTATGCATTCAAAGGGGAAACTTCCAGGTCTACAGTCAGTGGAGATAGACACATGCGAAGATTGCATACTTGGAAAGCAGAAAAGGGTCAGCTTTCAGACAAGTGGCAGAACCCCAAAGAAAGAAAGGCTAGAGCTTGTTCACTCTGATGTTTGGGGACCAACGACTATCTCATCCATTGGTGGAAAACACTACTTCGTGACTTTCATCGATGATCACTCTCGGAAGGTATGGGTTTACTTTCTAAAACATAAGTCCGAAGTGTTCGAGGCTTTCAGAAGATGGAAAGCTATGGTTGAAAATGAGACAGGTCTGAAGATTAAAAAGCTCAGAACTGACAATGGTGGTGAATATGAAGACACCAGATTCAAGAAGTTTTGCTATGAGCACGGTATCAGAATGGAGAGAACTGTGCCAGGTACACCTCAACACAATGGTGTAGCTGAACGTATGAACCGAACGTTGACAGAAAGAGCCAGAAGCATTCGTATACAGTCAGGTCTACCGAAGCAGTTCTGGGCAGAAGCAGTCAACACAGCAGCTTACTTAATCAATCGAGGACCATCGGTTCCATTAGAGCACAGAATACCAGAGGAGGTATGGAGCCAAAAAGAGATAAAACTATCACATTTAAAAGTTTTTGGTTGTGTAGCATATGTGCATATCAGTGATCAAGGAAGGAATAAGCTTGATCCCAAAAAATGCACTCTCATCGGTTATGGTGAGGATGAGTTTGGCTACCGTATTTGGGATGACGAAAACAAAAAGGTCATCCGTAGCAGAGATGTGATTTTTGATGAAAGGGTGATGTACAAGGACATGCATAAAACAGTCGTCAGCAACTCAGAACAGAATGAGTCAGTATTTGCAGATGCAGATGATGTCCCAGTTAGTTCCGTGACGGAACCCATTGTAGCAAGTCCTCAGCCAGAGGAACTTGTTGGACCAAGCAGTGCGCATCAATCCGACACACCACAGCCTCCTACTTCATCTCCTGTATTAAGAAGGTCTTCTAGGCCTCATGTGCCTAACAGGAGATACATGAACTATCTGTTATTGACTGATGGAGGGGAGCCTGAATGCTATGATGAAGCTTGTCAGACTGGAGATGCTAGTAAGTGGGAGCTTGCCATGAAAGACGAGATGAAGTCTCTGATCTCTAACCAGACATGGGAACTAGCTGAGTTGCCTATGGGAAAGAAGGCACTTCATAACAAATGGGTGTACCGGGTAAAAGAAGAGCATGATGGTCTCAAAAGATACAAAGCCCGACTTGTTGTCAAAGGATTCCAGCAGAAGGAAGGAGTTGACTACACCGATATTTTTGCTCCTGTTGTGAAGCTCAATACTATCAGAACAGTATTGAGTATTGTGGCTATTGAAGATCTTCATCTTGAACAGCTGGACGTGAAAACCGCATTTCTTCACGGAGACTTAGATGAAGAAATATACATGCATCAGCCAGAAGGTTTCTCAGAAAAAGGGAAGGAGAACATGGTGTGCAAACTTAAAAAGAGTTTGTATGGCCTGAAACAAGCCCCAAGACAGTGGTACAAAAAGTTTGACAGCTTCATGCACAAGGAAGATTTCCAGAAGTGCAATGCTGACCACTGTTGCTACTTCAAGAGATATAAATCCAGTTATATCATTTTGCTACTTTATGTCGATGATATGTTAGTAGCAGGTTCAAATATGAATGATATCAGAAGGTTGAAGCAGCAATTGTCAAAAGAGTTTGACATGAAAGACTTGGGTCCAGTAAAGAAGATTCTTGGAATGCAAATCACAAGAGATAAGCAGAGAGGGTTCTTGCAGTTATCTCAAGCAGAGTACATCAACCGTGTTTTGCAGAGATTCAACATGAACAATGCCAAGCCAGTTAGCACACCCTTGGCCAGTCACTTTCGCCTATCTAGAAATCAATCCCCTCAAACGGAGGAAGAGAGAGAATTCATGGCTAAGATTCCTTATGCCTCAGCTATTGGAAGTTTAATGTATGCAATGGTATGTACTAGACCAGATATTGGTCATGCAGTGGGAGTTGTTAGCAGATTTATGTCAAATCCAGGAAAAGCTCATTGGGAAGCAGTCAAGTGGATTTTGAGGTATTTACGAGGCACCACGGAGAAGTGTCTGTACTTTGGTAAAGGAGAGTTAAAAGTACAAGGCTACGTAGATGCAGACTTTGGAGGAGAAGTAGATCACCGAAGAAGCACCACCGGTTATATATTCACTGTTGGAACTACAGCTGTTAGTTGGATGTCACAAATACAGAAGATTGTCACTTTATCCACTACAGAGGCTGAGTATGTAGCAGTGACTGAAGCCAGTAAAGAGATGATATGGCTTCAAGGTTTGTTAACTGAGTTGGGATTCAAAAGGGAGAAGAATATTTTGCATAGTGATAGTCAGAGTGCGATACACTTGGCGAAAAATTCAGCATTTCATTCCAGAACCAAGCATATTGGGCTTCGTTACCACTTCATCAGATCTTTATTGGAAGATGATGTGTTAGTACTGGAGAAGATCCAAGGAAGCAGGAATCCAGCGGATATGTTGACAAAGGCGGTGACTATCGACAAACTGAAGTTATGCTCAACTTCAGTTGGTCTGCTAGAGTAACAAGACCAGAAAGGCTGCTGCATTGATCGAGGTGTGAAGACAGATTGAAACCAGTCTTCAAGTGGGAGATTGTTGATCAAACTACACATGCACCATAAAATAAATGACAATAAAGATGGTAGGTGAAGATTAATCTTGACCATCCATTTGGTGGGTGGGGATTAATCTTGACCATCTATTTGGTTGGTAAGATAGTAGGTGAAGATTAATCTTGACCATACATTTGGTAGGTGAGACGGTAGGTGAGAAATAATCTCAACCATCCATCAAAGTAGGTGAGAATTAATCTTGACCGTCCATTGAGGAGGTGTAGGCCTATATATAGCCTTAAAAATTCATTTGTAATGCATTCCATCAAAAAGTGAGAGAGTAGCATTAGTGAGAGGTTGTGAGTTGTGAGTGTTTGTAAACACTCGGTAAATTTCTCTTCTTTCAGTAAAAGATCTGCAGTAGTCCGGAGACGTAGGCATAATTGGCCGAACTCCGTTATCAACTTGTTTGTCTTATTAGTTCGCATTTTCTTCGCTTTCTCATAAATCTGACTATAGGGAAATTGGCGTCATTTCCCAACAGCACTAACTAACATATAAATTCAATATATTCTTTTTAAGAAAAGTATTATTTTTCTAACTGCCCATCATATATTAAAATATTTGTACTTTATAAAACTATCTATTTGTGGCGCTTCATATGCATTAGGGTACCAATATTTTAATGCAGTTGAGATATATTGGGACAAAATGAGTTGGGACAAGTATCGTTACTATTCTTTAATTACTTCCAATTTATGATGTATAAGTTAATTAATGACAAATTAATTATCACTTAAATAAAAATCAATATTAATATATTTTCTTACATAATATTTTATTATTAATTTGATTCATCACATTTCTAAATCTATACAACAAATTTCCATCTCAATAAGAAATAACTGTGGGAACATGTTGATTACTGTCTTAAATTAGACTCTTAATTTAGCATTCAAAATCTGATTATCTATCTATTGTAATAAAATATTGATATTTGGATACAAAAAGTATTAATTATAAATTTATAGCACGTGACCTCAATTGTGACCAATTAAATATCAAAATAAAGTATAAATTCATAATTAATTAACGTGCCCTATATATGTGATCTTCACTTAATTTCTCCATAATAGTGTTCATTAATTTATGATAGTTTTCATTAACACGTTGGTCAAATTTAATTATAATTGTTCCCTCATAACATGTGACTATTGTTGTGCTTTTTTTTTTTATCATTTTTTCTTTCTTATTTTATTAAATAGGAAAGGAAGAAGAAAATATTTTTGTTAGGTAAAAGGAAAGGACCGCACTGTTTTTTTGAAAAATTTCACCTGAATTAATTTCAAATTTAACAATCACTGTCAGTCAAGATCCGTTATCCATCGAAAATATAAAGAAAGTTGATTTCAACGACAATGATTCGAACCGGTCAATATATGGAGAAAGATCTCTTTTACGTCTATTTCTCATCATATAGATACGGGCTGGGCCATTTGTGTCAAAAACAAATAGACATAAATTATTTAGATATATGAAAGTAAAATTGACAATACATACAGAATTTATTGGAAATAATTTCGAGGCTGAATTCCACTGAACATATAATTGAGGAGGGATAAAGAGATTTAACTGTAACTAAATTTTGAGCAGGATTAATCGGAAGAAGATACATGTTGTTTAAAAAAAAAACATATATGAAAGTGAAATCAACTTTTGGAATTTGGATTTTTGAACAGTGAAACTCAGAAGTTGAAGCAAAGCAAGCGAATGAGCATGACGAGCGATGTTGAATACTATATAGTGAGCTTTGCTAAATAATAATGTGTAGCGGGCCGACGGATGCCACCCCTAAGCCCAACGTTGATCATCCAGCTTCCAACCGGTCCAAGCTTTGTAAAGCTACGTAGTTGGGCCTTCCTCAGGCCTGTCTTCTCCTGATTTCTTACCTTTTTTTTTTAAATTGTAAAATATAAATATATCATTTATTTTTCTTAATTTTTCCTTTCTCCAATTATTGTTGTTATTTTTTTTTCTTTTGAGGAATGCTAGTTTTAAATAATTTTCCAACACACCCATTTTATTTTTTGGACAATACTAACATTACTTTTATTTTTTTCTATAAGTTATGATAAAAAAATAAATTGTTTAAAAGTATGAATCAATTCCTTTATATATATACATATATATATGCGCATGAGAAAATATTATAACAAATAGTTCATTCGTATAAATATTTTATTTAACATAATTTTTGTTAAAAGTTCATCTAAATTGAATTACAAAAAAAAAAGTTTCCAAAGGAAAAAAATCAATTTGTAATGATATTAGAATAATTTTAAAATTATATAAAATCATAAATGATAAATATATAAAATTAAAAATCAAATGAGCTAATATATAATTACAAAATAAATGAAAATCCAAACTAGATGAGTCATGAGATGAGCTATATTGATTATTGAGATCAGAGCTTCAATTAGCATAGCAGCATATACCCAACGGAGGCTAAGCAGAGTTATAGTGCTAACAGATTAGCGGAGTTATTACATCCCATAATAGAATAGGGTTTGACAGCATAATTAATTAATTAATTTAATGATAAGGTGTTTTCTTCTTCACACGACGTTTGTTAATACATAGTTGAACATATTTTTTCTTATATATAAAGACACCTTGAATAATTTTTTGTAATGAGAATATTAATCACTTTACTTAATTTTATATATTGCAATTAATTTTATGCGAATTAAAAAGATAAGACTCTTCCTCCGATTTGTTTTTCTCTATGTTTGATCAAATAATCCATAATTTTTAACTTATCTCATTATTTGGTTGCCTTCCTTGGCTTTATTTCCCATATTTAACGGTATACATGGGTTGGTTTGTAGAGCATATATCTATTAAATCAACTATTTAATTTTGTTTGAAGAGTTCTTAAACCAAATCATTCATTAGACTATATATATATATATATATGGAAATCAATAAATTCGGTATGATTTTGTTTATATTACAAACTAAACTAAATCAATAATATTAGAAAAAAAAACTTAATAAACTATAAAATTTGGATTTATATAAATGATTACTTTAGAAGAGTTAAATTGAATTTATGTGCCTTGAGAATAAGAATAATAGAAAAATCACAATAAAATCTGTTCCATAGTCTACCCATATATATGCTTTGCAATGTCTTGCAATTTGCATGGATGGAGACTAGGGAGTAAATGGGAGGTTCTTGGAAATAGAGGGAAAAGGAGGGCCGTCTTCTCATTTATTTAGATTCAAATTCTATTATGAAAAGCAAAAAAATATTGATTTTTTTTCCAATCCATTTTTCTCATATAAGATGAAATTTATCACTTTTTTATTTTATTTTAAATGTAACAGACATTCACCTTATGGAATGAAAAGATTTTTTTTTCTTGCTTGATTTAGTCGCTATATATATACTATTATCTTCTTCTTCTTCTTCTATTTATTGTTCTTTTTGTTTCCAAATTATATAATTGAATAAAATTAACTTTTTTTTCATGCCCTCCCTCCCTCTTAATTATAATTTTTTTCCTCGATTTTCAGATATTGTATAGTAGGATACATTTTTTTTTTCCTTTCTAATCTCACTTTTTCCCTCTCTTGTATGATATATCCACTCGCATAGTCTAATTTTAAGTTTATTCTCTTGATTTACTTACAACTAAACAATTTATTTCGAGGATATGAGTTTAATTAGTAATCATGCTAATGCAACGAAGATAAGGAAACTACCATAACAAAACCCAGCAACCAATTAAGGCCAAAAATGTATTAGAAATAAACAGTAGCTTAATTACTTTACAAACCAAGAGTTCCGCAACGAATCTTGGTGGAAAAGCTAAAATGCACGAACTGAAATGAGAGAATTTGTGAAGTGAAATTACTTCATTAGATGATGAAAAGAAAAACTGTACAGAGCTAACGAAGAACTAAGGCTCATATACAAAAGAACTAAAATAACTACCTGTACCAGTCTCTACCAATAGAAATAATACACATCAGCAGCGTTATCCACACTAACAGCTAACTCATAGAGACTAACAGGTGCTAAGCTAACTCTGAAGATATTAACAGAACTGTTATTAAGCTAACAGAACTGTTGCACACGATGCCTCTGGAGTAACTTAGCTGAAGCGCTTGCTGATAAGGAAAATTCTCTGCTCTGATCTCTAGCTCCTGCCTCTGCTCACATGCCTAGCTGCTGTGAAATATTTCATCTAATTAAAGAAACTGCAGGCTACTAATTATTTTCCATGGCAAGAAGGGAACTAATGCATCGATTGATTGTCTAACCATGGCCGGATGGCCCTCCTTTTTATTAAAAGAAAAAATTATTATTCTTATTATTATTATTATTGGCCATGGCAATTTTCTACTTTTCTTCTCTTGGATTTTGAAGAATGAGGATGGTGAGAGCTCGGCTCAGTGGATGACTCCCAATAATCGGAGCTCACCAAATGAGGAAAGTTAAGCTTAGCTTTCGAGCCACGAATTCTAAAAGCTGCTCTATCATAAGCCAAGGCTGCTTCTTGTGGAGTATCATAAGTCCCAAGCCACAATCTCGCTCCATTCTTCTTTGGTTCTCTAATCTCCGCCGCAAATTTCCCCCACGGCCTCCTCCTCACTCCCATATATTGCATTTCCCTTGGTGCCGTCTTAGTCTCATGCGCCACCTCCAATGGAATAGTACTGGTATTTGTTTCTGCATTTTGTTTAATATCAGAATCAGATAATTTTAGAGGAAAAAGGCTGCTAAAGACAGAGGGTTCAACTTCATCATCGAGCAGGTGGTGAGAAATAGATTCAAGAAGACCAGAGTCGTATATTTCTGAATGTAGTGGACCAAAATAGGGATTGGGTTCAACTTCATCGTCGAGAAGATGGCGGGAAATATATTCAAGAAGACCAAAATCAGAGTCTCCATACATTTTAGGAAGTAGTTATGTTTCTTGTTTGCAGAGAAAAGAAAACTAGTGGAGAAAGTGAGCTGTTGATGGCAGAGGAGAGGCCCGGCTTTTATATATAAGCTGCGGGCGGGGTGGAACTCGCTAGAATATTTTACAAATATATTATTCTATTATTAAATTATTAAATTATAGTAAAATAATAAAAATATTACTGATTTAACTAATATTCTCTAAATACAATATTAAATTTTTTAAAATTTAAAAGAATAACTATATAATTTAATAAAAATAAAATATAGAGAGCCAATAATATAATTTTGTAACCTCAATAAAATATTAATACAATATATTAAATCTAACGAAATAAATAGTAATTTTTTATTTTTTAATTTATATTATAGCTATTTTAATATATTCGAATTTATATATATTGTTCCTTATTAGTGAGTACTATTAACTAAGGACCCCGTTAAAAATGAATTTCTATTTCCATTTCCAAATTACTGATTGACAAATAGGGCACTTAACTTTTTGTTTTTTTCATTTTATTTTGGTAAAACTTCAGAGACCTACTAATAGATATGAGGCCTAATACTGCCAAAATATTCCCCATGCATGGTGTAATTGACGCATCCCCCACTAAAACAATAATGTCGTACTTATATGTAACTGATGCTGTGATACTTGATTCTCTTTAAAAATATATACATACAAATTAACAACCTGTTTCCCTATTTTATATATTTTTGTAAAGCTCATCCTTTACCTGTTAACACAACTCAAAATTATACTTTATTTTTTGTCACATCCCCAACTAAAACAATATTGTCGCACTTGTATGTAACTAATCTTGTGATATTTGATTCTCTATAAAAATATATACGTAAAAATTAACACCACTTTCCTTATTCTATACATTTTTATAAAGCTTATCCTTTACCTGTTAGCACAACTAAAAATTATACTTTATTTTTTTTATTAAAGAAACCTAAAAATCTAATTTTCAATTACTTTTCCTATATTATTTTATCTTTTATCTCGTTTATCTTTTTAATGATATATAGTTTTTTTAAAATAAGAATATGTGTCACTTAAAAAAAATTTAAGAGAATGTAATATAAAGAGGGCAAATTAAAAAAATTGAAATTTGACGTTTTTAATAATTTTAATTCTATTTATCCATAATTATAAAAGAGTATACATATTTTATAGATTTTTATTAAAAATAGCCTCCTGCAAAGAAAAAAAAATTAATTTTTATACTTACATGGACACCGGTGTTTTTAGAGGAAAAAAAAAAACTGATTAAGCTAGCTAGAATAATGACTCAGCAATGCCAAATTACTAAAAAGATCACAAAATTTGACACTTTTAATAGTTCTAGTTGCACCTATAGAATTACAAAAAGTATACATGTTTTATAACCTTTTAACAAAAATAACTTAAGACAAGAAAAAAAAAAAAGGATTTTTGTGCCTACATTGTATTGTTTTGGTGTATTGTGAGAATAAGATTTTTCTTCAATTGGGAAAAACTCTACTATCCATAAAAAAGTAATCAACAAATTTCCTGAAATTACAAATTTTTTGCTAAATTTATTACTCCAAAGACACATAAATAAGAAAAAGAATAGTATGAAATTTTGTGTGGTTGTGTTTGTATTCCTGGATGAAAGGACATATGTCATAATCTTGATTTTGCTTGGTTGCACGTCCCTTGAAAATTCAATAACCTCTTTGTTTCGCTAGTTACCCAACCTCTCTTAGCTCAATTAAAGAGTATTAATAGTTACATTTTTTTTATGGTCGCATTAAAAAGAAAAGAGATGAAGAGGAAGTAGAAGAAGCTACACAATGGCGATACCCAAATTAGATGGAATAACAAGGAGCTGCTTGTTGTTTGAAAGTGTAGAGAGAGCTATTTGATTACTCCATTAAATTAAAATAAAGAGTTAATTTGTATAGTTATATTTTTATTACTTAATCCTAATATTTAGAACTGCAAATTGAGAAACCACAAAACATTATTTGAGAGATTTGCAAAAGCCGCACTAAAAAGATGGACCCAAAAAATAATTTATGATTAATGTCATATCATAAATTTTACAGAGGAAAACTCGTTTATAAATAATATGATAAATATTTGAAAATTAATATGATAGATATTTGAAAATTTTAAACTTTTGGAGTTAACGAATTACTGCAAACAAACTTGAGGCATGATCTTGCGGGTGTTATTCATTTTAGATAGTTTTGCTTATAGTTTGTGAGTTTAGCTCATCTTCTTGTACAAAAAAAAAAAAAAGAATGCTAGCCCAAGCTTTTCTCATCTCTCTAGTTAAAGCTATACATATCTAAATGGAGAGATGTGTTTGGAAAATCAATACGATGTATAGCTCAAAGATCGGTTTCATTTTCTTTTCTCCAACACTCTTGTATGACACAAGTGATTAATCATATTTATATGTGAAGCGTTGTCTTATTTATTGTTTGCAGTTAAAATCATATATGATCCAGCCAGCCTAGCTGTATCACCTTGCACTCTTAATGCAGCAGCTTCAGCATGTGAAGTAATCAGAATTCCTGTATAATAATTTATAAGAAATTATAAAATAAAGTTCAGGGTAGCAAATTAAGATAATTTATTAAGTTTTCCTTAATAGAGTTAACGGAAGTGCATTGACAACAGTATATCACAAAAAAAATAAACAATCAGACACGCAACGATGTAATAATGCAACAGCAACATCTAAAGCCAGCATTTAATGTTATGACATTTGCTAAGAATTTATATTCTATTAGAGAAAGACTTAATTAATAATAATAATGAAAATTATAAAAATTTAAAAAAATTCAAGAATTAATTTTACCCTCATTTAAACATAGGCGATTATTCATTTTTTTTGGTAGAGAGGCCATATGATTCTTAATTCACAGAACCGCCGTTGTTGTAGGGATCGGAAATCTAATCCAACTTTGCCTAAATTTGCAATCTAGAGTTGATAATTTTATAATTATTTGAAAAATTCAAAGTTGAAAAGATAGATTCACATTTCCTTTCTCGTCACATATTACCTTTCTTTTAAAGGAAAAAGATAGTGGATAGCGATACCTTTGAATAAACCAAATAAATATAGATAAAATCAACGAATTACGTAAATAAAATAATTTATATTATATTTTTGTATTGATTTGATTTATATAAATTCAGCATAACCGAAATAGTTTCGAAAATACATGTTTTAATTTATCATTGTTTCTTTCCTCCTAATTGACTATTATTGTATTCTTTACTATAATTTTTTTTGTTTCGTTATTAAAAAAATTAAGAAAATAAAAAAAACTGGAGCTTGTTAAGTATGATTTTAGTTTTTTTTATTTATTCAAAAAAATAAAGACGTGATTGTTTGAATACTTTTTTTTTTTTTACTCCTTATCATAAAATGTTTTGGAAATAAAAATCACTTTTTTTGTCAGATTTATAGAGGCTTTAATTATTTGGTGAAGTAAGATTTTTGTTGTTTCGTAGGCATATATATGAAGAATAAAAAAAAAGAAGAAGAAACAATTAGTTATAAAGCAATAATGCAGCTAAGAGAAAACAATTAGAGAAGATAGAAAATTTTCTGTTAATATGTTATAAATAAGGCCGCAATCGAAGTGAGCTAAGCTAATATGTTATTAATGAGTTTAAATTCGGTTTATTTAAAAATGATACATATTTGAGTTCGATTCGAACTTTTATATGTAAATTCTTACTCGGTTCGTTCAAAATTATTACGAGCAGCTCAAAATCGGTTCGTAAATAATTCATTTATTATACTTAATAAGCTTAATTTTGGCTGATAAACTAATAATAACAAAAATTTAAATTCAGTACGTTAACTAATAATGACAAAAATTCGAGTTCAAATTCAATAACAAAATATAATATAAATAAATTTTAAACTAACCCTTAACGAACACAGCGAGTTTTTAAACGAATATGTTCATGAAATTTTAAATGAACATATTTATAAAATTTTAAACGAATATATTCGTAATTTTTTAAATGAATATGTTTGTAATATTTTAAATGAATATATTTGCGAACTAATAAATTAGGAACACTTTTAAGCTTTATCTCAAGTTCATTAAAAGTAATAAACAATATTAAATGAATTTATTTTAATTAAGATTCGAATAATTTGTGAGTAGTTTGATTCATTTATGACTCTAATTATTAAGAAAATAAACTTATCTCGTCTCTATCAACACATGAAAGAGAAAGAAGAAATGCCAAATCAAGAGCAGTTATAATTAGCGACAAAAGCTTGACTAACTAATAATTAAGCTTCCCTAGTTACTGCTCTAACTAACATATAAATTCAATTTATGATGAACAAATTAATTAATAACAAATTATCGCTTAAATACAAATAAAAATTAATATATTTTTTCTCATAATAATTTATCATTAATTAATTTGATCCATTACATTACTAAATATATACAAAAAATTTAATTTCCATGTCAATAAGAATTAACTGTGGGATCATGTTGATTACTGTCTTAAATTAGACTCTCAATTTAGTATTCAAAATCTGACTGTCTATCTTTTTTAATAAAATATTAATATTTGGATACGAAAAAGTATTAATTATAGCATGTGATATCAATTGTGACCAATTAAATATCAAAAAAATAACGAAACGAACATATATAAATTATTCTCAATACTTTCCTAAATATATATCATTTCATTAAAATTTTTATTTTTGTTTCAAAATATTTGATGTTTCGCAATTATTTATAAATATTAATTATTTTTTACATATTTTATCTTTATTTAAAGTTCTTTCTTCCATATACAAGTATTTATTTAAAGTTCTTTCTTTCATGTATGAATAATTAATTATTTAAGAGTAATATAGTATTTCATCTATGTTTTAAATATAATTTGTAATTATCTTGCAAAAATTTTAAACGATATCTATTTAGAAATAAATTAGAGTAATAAATAATTAATTAACATGCCCTATATATGTGATCTTCAGTTAATTTCTCCATAATAGTCTTCATTAATTTATGATAGTTTTCAAAAGTAGTTTTCATTAACAAGTTGATCTAATTTATTGTGGGTTTTTTTTTTGTGATAGATTTATTGTGCTTTAATTGTTTATCATTTTTCTTTCTTATTTTTTTAAATAGGAATTGTTAGGTAAAAGGTAAGGACATCACGGCTTTTTTGAAAACTTTCACCTTAATTAGTTTTAAATTTAACGATCACTGTCTGTTATCCATGGAAAAATATAAAGAAAGTTGATATCAGAGACAATGATACAAACCGATCGATATATGGAGAAATATCGTGTTCGATTCCTCATTTCTTATACGTATTTCTCATCATATAGATAAGGGCCAGGCCATTTTTAATTATTTATTTTAAAGCTAAGTATCAAAAAGAATTCAACAGAAATTACTTAGATATTATTAAAATTATTTAGATATTATTAGAATAACATCTATGAAAGCGAAATCAACGGAAATTATTTAGATATTATTAGAATAACATCTATGAAAGCGAAATCAACAGAAATTATTTAGATATTATTAGAATAACATCTATGAAAGTGAAATCAACAGAAATTATTTAGATATTATTAGAATAACATCTATGAAAGTGAAATCAACTTTTGGAATTTGGATAGCGATCCACATTCTGAACAGTAAAACTCAGAAGTTGAAGCAAAATTTTGAATGGGGTTATCGGATCTGGATTTATATTACATTATCTCATTTTTTCACAAAAATTTATATTTTTATGGAATTGAATTTTGATAAACTAATAAATATAAAATAAATTTATCAGTTATAACTTATGTGTTCATTAATTTTGAATTTATAAGTTTATCAATTATAATTATAGATTTATTATTTTGAATTTATATATTTATCGTTTTGGATTTACAGGTTCATTATTTTGAAGTTTATTGTTGAAAAATTATAGATTTATCATTTATAAACTACATATTCATAATTTATAATTTTTAGATTCATCATTTTCAACTTTAAAATTTATTATTTAAAAGCTGCAAGTTTATTATTTATAACTTTACAGATTAATGATTTACAACTTACTGTTTTATCACTTATATATTTATTGTTTACAACTTTCAAGTTAATCATTTAAAAATTGCAAGTTAATCCTTTTAATCTACAAATTCATCATTTACAACTTACTGTTTCATTATTTATATGGTTATTATTTACAACTTACATATTTATTATTTTTAACTTGTAAGTTCATCATTTTAAACTTACAATTTAATCACTGATTGGTTAATCATTTATAATTTATAAGTTAATCACTTATAAATTTATTATTTTTACTAAATTCATCGTCTTTAACCACCAACAATTTAATTTTTTCTCTCTACATTACTTATTTTTATTTCAAATATCTTTATTTTCAACAAATTTCTTTCATAAAAAATCAAATTTAAATATTTTTATCTCAAATAATAATAACAATCATTAAAACATTTAAAAATACTAAAAATAAAATCAAATATAAAAATTAAAAAAAAATGATCTCTCTAAAAATAAACTTCAAATAAATATAATTTTTTTCTTTTATTTCTGTAAATAAAAAGAAGAAAAAGAGAAAAATAAGAATGCACTGAAAAAGAAAAAAAAAATAAATACAATAAATAAAAAAACAGCTATATATCAATTAATGATACACAAAATATTATATATTAAAGCTTATAATATAATTTGCGTCATAAATGACTGTATAGTGAAGCTTTGCCAAATAATGTGTAGTGGTCCGGCGGCTGCCTCCCAGCCCAATGTTGATCATCCAATTTCCACCTAGTCCAAGCTTTGTAAAGCTACATAGTTGGGCCTTCTTCAACCCTGACATCTCTTGATTTCTTACCTTTTATTTAAAATTGTAAAATATAAATATATCATTTATTTTTCTTAATTTTTCCTTTCTCCAATCATTATTGTTATATTTTTATTCTCAATTGAGGAATGCTAGTCTTAAATAATTTTCCAACACACACATTTTATTTACTGGAGAATATTAACATTACTTTTATTTTATCTCTATAAGTTATGATAAAAAAATAAATTATTTTAAAAGTATGAATCAATTCCTTATATATATACACGCCCATGTGAAAATCGTATAACTAACTGTTGATTCGTATAAATATTTTATTTTTGATAAAAGTTAATCTAAATTGAATCACAAAAAAGAAGATTCCGAAGGAAAAATAAAAATAAATCAATTTGTGATGCGATTAGAATAATTTTAAAAATTATATAAAATCTACAATTATAAATATATAAAATTATAATTTCTCTATAAATCAATGGACTAATATAATTACAGAAAAATGAAAATCCTTTTGTTTTGATTTATGAATTTAACATTATAAATGAATATAACATTAATATTATTGTCTTATTAAAAGTATATATAAACGAGTGACATAAAAAAAAATGAATTTGTTACTTTTTTTTTCATTAAAGGAATTTACTACTTCATGACTAAGGCTTTTCCAAGAAGAATTACTTAAACATTTAAGGTGAAGAGAAGAATATTTAAGGTAAGAAATAAGGGTGTATAAAACTGAACCAAAATTAAAAAATTTAGTCGGTCTATTTGGTTATGGTTATTTATTTTGTTTGGTTCAGTAATATATAGAAATATTGGTCTATCCGGTTTGGATTGGTTGAAAATATTGAAAAAACTACTAAACAAAATTGATTGAAGTTATATATATTATAAATTTTATAGTTTTTAATTCTAATTTTTAGATAAAAGAAAATTAATTATAGTTTATGATAATAATTTTGATATATGATAATCAATAATCATGAACTATGACAATTTGTTATAATTTATATTAATTAAAAAAATTATGATAATTAATTTTAATATATGCTATTTTACAAAGTTGCGATAATTTATTTAAGCTTTATCTAATATTAAGAGTACTTCCGTCATTTTGATAATCACAAATAATTGAGCGTTGAGATATTTAACCATTTTGTGTGTTTTAAGCAATTATACATGTTAAAAATCTATTGAAAAATTATAGCCAAAAAATTAAGTCAAATAAAGTTTATATATGAAAAACTTAAGTTATTCATGTTTATAAAACCTTATGTCATAATCGTAAAAGTATCAAAGTGCCAAAGAAATTAAAAAAAATTCAATTTGAAAATGGTCAAGATAGTTACCCATGGTCATGACTATGTCTTCATGTCAATGAAGATCAAATACTAAAAATATCAATGGTTAGTTTCACTATCCACTTTTGTTTTCATGGTGTAATTCACAATTGGCAAAAAAAGTTTCACACCTATGAAATTCGAAGTACGTAAAATTGAAAATAAGAGTGAAACAATTCATATCGGTGAAGAATTGAGAATACGATTATTGCAATACATTCCAAAATGGTTGAATGATTATAATTCAAAATAAAACATTTTTAACCATTAGATTTCAATTGAACTTTATAAATAGCTCATATTTATGAAGGAAAATTATAAACTAGAGTATTGAAAACTTAATTATTTTAAAAAATCATTGAGAAATCATTTTGTGAGATTTTATGCTTTATTTATTTATTTTTATTTCCATCACTCTTATTAACTTTTTAGTTTTTATTTCAAGAGATCATAAGTTTGCAATCAGTTAAGTGTTTTATTTTTTGCAAATAATTATTACTTAATAGTGATATTGAGTGATTTTGGATTAGAAAATTAAACATTCATAAAATTTTTGTATTGAACCATTAAAAACATTTGTAAGAGTTTGATTGTAAGTGTAGGAAAATACCTATACAAATTTAATATACACATGAAAGTATATTGTTAGTCATTTAAACTTTCAACATTAGTTGAGGAGAGAATGTAAATTTTAAGGGTCGAACATCTCTAAATTTTGTTGTTATTTTTCTCTCACATATATTTTTTTTTATCTTTTTTTTAATTTTTAATTTTTCATTTCTTATAAAAAATCACAAATTCACGTCATCTTGATGCTGGAGGCCTTTCAAATTTATGGTAATTTATAAAATTATGATAAATAATTTTAATTTACGGTAATTATACTAGTTGATAAAATCACGGGTTATAATAATTTACAATAATTCATGTTTTTTTATTTTAATTTATTTTAATGGATAAAGTTATATTAATTGGTTATAATTTATATTTGATAATTCGTAAAATTATAGTAATTGATTTTAATTTATGTTAGTTAACAAAGTTTTGATGATTGATTTAATTTTTATAATTGATAAAATATGATAATAATTATAATTTATAGTAATTAATAAATTAGTCTTAAATCGAATCAAATCATAATATTTTAGGTCGGTTAAATTAGATTTAAAATATATTTCAATTTAATTTGCTTATTGATTTATATAAATCCGGGTCAATTTGCACACCCCAGTAAGGAGAGTATAAAATGAGTATTATATTATATATTAAATTTAATGAATAAGAAGAAAATTTTACTTTGATGTTTAAAATAAATTTTTACTTTGACGGTTAAATTACTTTAACGTTTAAAGTAATTTTTTTACTTTGGTTAAAAAAAGGAATTTACTACAGCTGTCAGATATTTTTTAACGGTTAGATTTATTTCCATTTTTCACAGCTGTCAGAGGTAATGAAAAGAATTTTTTTGGTCAAAGGTAATATGACCAATTACTTAATGTACAACTGCCAGATTTTTTCTTTCTCCCACAGCTGTCTGAGGGTAATGAAAATAATTTTTTAGGTCAAAGGTCATATGACCAATTACTCCGTGTACAACTGCCAGATTTTTTTTTAAAACTTTTTACAGCTGTTAGAGGGTAATAAAAAGAATTTTATTGGTCAAAGGTAATATGTTCAATTACTTAATGTTTAAGGTTTTTTCTTTAGGGTAATATGACCAATTACTTGATAAACGGTCAATTTATTACAACGGTCATATTTTTATTTTTTACAACGGCCAGTGTTTTTTGCTTCCTATAAATTTATTTCTCTCTCCTTTTCAACGTTAAAAGGTAAAACAAAAAGTTACCGTGATTTTGCGTTAACAAAAACGCCTCCTCCTCCACTGCAGTCACCACCGCCATTTTCATCTTTCAGTGCAGGTCTCTGTTTAGTTGGCGAAACCCATTTCATTCTCTGTTTAGTTGCTTTACATGATTTTTTTCTTACTTGTATTTTGTGTATCAAGTAATTCTCTACCTTCTTTTTTTAATTGCATCCCTAATTTTCATTAAATTAATTTTGGAGGAATGTTGGGCTTCGGTTGGCTATGCAGTATAAAGTAATGCAGCAATATACGGAGGTAGTTTTAGATGCAAATTTGTGAAGCATTTCATTATCACCATATGTAATTTGGTAAACTACTCAGTAATAGAGTATTTGTTATAATAACAGTTCAATTACATATTACTGTTAAGTTTTCTCACTTGTAGTTTTTTCTGTTCATTTTGGGCACATTAGATTTTTTCCTTTTGTTTTCTCAAGTTCCGCGCCTATCCGCAGCGATGACGGTCATTATGGAGAAAACCCAAACAGGCTTCAGTGTCACAGTCCATTTCAGAGTTAAGATGGATTTGATTGGCAGATTTTTTTTTATCTTATCTTTTTTTTTTTGAAATTGAATTTTGTGATTCAGATCTTCAACCATTGTATATTTCAGGTTTATAATTAAACCTGATCCTGGCAAAATCTCTTTATTTGAAGCTCTAGTCAGTTTTTTTTCACCTTTGCTCATAGCACTTCAAATAGGGTATACTTTTTGTTCCTAATTGCGTGTTGGTTTCTAAGAAGCTATGCACTTCAAATAGAATAATACTCTTCCATATTGCCTGGAAAAAGAATAATAAAAGGAGGAAAAAGAGGAGTAAGGGAGAAAGAGCTCATTATGTGTCGGAAACAGCACAGTCCATTCTCTGTTGCCATTTTTTCGTATATATTCATAACTTATGCAAACGATTGAAAAATTCGTGGTTTGTAGATGTTAGGATGTCCCATCCTATGCTGCTTCATACCTTGCTAGGCCTCGCTCTACTCTTTTCTGAAAATTGCGAAATAGTTGGGGAAGCTGCTTTGGCTTCGTACACTGCTTAAATTTCACCTTTTATGTTCTGATAAATTTTCAATTTATCAATAATCATACATTTGATTTGTGTTGTAACTGTATCTGTTACTCGTTTGGTGTAGGTTTCTCATGTTGCACCAAATACCTCTGAGGTTGACCATTGGGTACTGAGCTAAGCTGGATTTATTGTGTGTGCTCATTGTTAATCAATTCATATAATTCTCAGCTGGACAGATTTTCACATCAAGTTTCAGTAGTATTATCCCATATATTTGCAAGAATATCCAGAAATCAGGGTAAGTTCCGACGTTCTTTTTCGTATGGACCACCTTCACTTGATTCTGAACTGTGGTTTTGAAATTATTAAAATTGATGAAACAATTAAGTTATTTTTTATTCGACAACTTTTTCACAAGGTTACCAGCTGGCTATGTTGTTCGGTAATTATATAGTTTCAACTAAGATGCTAAGCCCACATCTACACACGTCTAGCCCTCCTTTTGTGTTTTCTTTTCAATTAGTGCTTCATCATCCAATTACTTTATTCCTCTCAGGTACAGATGCTAGCAAACATGCCAAACATGATATACTATTCGTGGAGAACAATTAGGAGAGCCCAGTAAATATAGTATCTTTTTGATTGAGGAGATTATATTTGTTATGCTTTTACAATTTGGGTTTAATGCCAGTTTTTTGACAAGCAAATTGAATTTTATTGACATGAACTTTTTTTTAGGCACATGGTGCTAGGGGTTTGGGCTTGGAGATTTGGACGGATAGGATGGAGATCACGTGTTCACCTTTTTCAGCAGGTTCTTTTCTGCATTTTGCAGTTATTGAAAATATTTGACATTTTGAAGGTTATGCTCCTTTGGGGTGATAATTTCTCAGCCGAGATTAAATACCGTTTTCAGATGAACTTCCATAATTGTGGAGTTCTCATGGTGTTCCTTTCTTATTTTTTGGTTGCTCCCTTTCTCTCTTTAGGCTGGACCCATATCTGTTGAATTACCTTGTCTCGGGCGGATACTCATGTTGCTTCAGGTCAACTCATTATCATTTCATTTCCATTTGTTTCTTCGCTTTTCTAGAATCTTGTTTAATTTCACTGATTATTGACAGGGAGTTCATTTTAAGAAAATTCATTAAGCTGACTGGATTACATGGGGGGAGTTGTTCTTAGAAAATGAGTAAGGACATTGTTCTACTTTGAATGCATCTTATGCGGATTTTTCTTTCAAAAAAATGCAGAATTATGCACTGTTCATTGGAGTCGTCGTATTTTCTTTCCTTTCTTGCTCTTTATTTTGCACGAACCTTGCTCACTCGTAGCAATCCTTGTGTATGTTTGGGAATTTCAGGAATTTGATAAGTAACCCCAACACTTATTAAGCGGCCATTTTTTCTGTGGGATTTTTTGCCCACTTCTTTTTTTTTTCCCTTCTTTTTCTTTCTTATTTCCAACATATTTAGACTTGCTATCCATAATTTTTTGAAGTTAATGTTTGCAGGACATTCTAGGTATGATCAACTTCTGAAGACATCTCATGCTTGTTATTTTGGTGGAATGTGTAGTTAAGGTTATGTTCTCTCACTTATCTAAAATAATTCATGTCAGCTTAGGTTATGCCAAACTAAATCGAGTTCACTCTATGCTTGAACAAAAATATATTTGAGCTTTTTTTAGATCAATCTTTATTTTATTTTTTTGAATTTATATTTGTGATTCAAATCTTCAGTTGTTGTTTATTTCAGGTTATACTTAACCTGATCTTGGCAAGATCGCTATATTTGAAGCTGCTAGGTAGTCATTTTCTCCTTTGCTCCTAGCACTTCAAATAGTTTATATTTTTTTATTCCTGATTGTTTATTTCCAAGTATTATGTGTTGTTATATATCTAAGTTCTATTGGAAATAGGAAAGCACTTCAATTTTGCCTGAAAAAAGGACAAAAAAGGGAAAAAAAGGAGTAAAGGGAGAAAGAGCTCCTTATATGTCATAAACTGCACACTGTCCATTATGAAAGTTGTTACCTACTATGTTGCTATTTTTTCTTATATTCATAACTTATGCACACAATTGAAAATTTGGGGTTTGTTGAAGGCTACTTGGGATGTCCCATCATGTACTAATTAGGAGTTTGAAAGGAAACTTGAAAAATTAGGGGCTGCTTGGATAACTTGCTAGGCTGCTAGGCCCATTTCTTCTCTTTTTAGAAGATTGCAAAACAATAGGGGAAGTTGCTTAAATTTCAACTTTCATATAAATTTCAGAGCAGAATGAGCCATGTGAATATCTACTTCCTTTGCAAAAATCTGTGGACCTTAAGTCAGAATAAGTTCTAACATTCTTTTCCATCAACTACATCCATGTACATGCTGCGACTGCAAAACTATTAAAAGTGACAAGTTATTTTTTTATTCAATAACTGTTTTTCACAAGGTTATCAGTTGACTATGCTGTTTTGCAATTATTATAGTTTTAATTAAGATGCTAAGACTGCATCTGCATACATGTGTAGCCTTCCTTTGCATGTTTCTTTTGAATTAGTGCTTGACGATTCAACTTTATTCCTCATTGGTATTGATGTTAGCAAACTTGATATTCAATTTGTGGAGTACAATTGGGAGATCTTGGTAATATATCACCTTTTTTATATGGTTATAGTTGTGCTTTTTGCAATTCAGGTTTAAGGCCAGTTTACTGACAAGCACATTGGATTTTGTTGACATGGAAATTTTTATAGGTAAGCGGGTTTGGGCTGGTAGATTTGGATGGATAGGATAATGATCACTCAATTCACCAACTTTCAATAGGTTTCTTTTCTGCATTTGCAATTATTGATGATAACATATTTAACATTTTAAAGTTGTGCTTCTATTTGTTTGGCATTTAGTGTATAGCTCCTTTAGGGTGGTATTTTCTCTAGTGAGACTGAATATATTCAGATGAACTTTCTTGGCGGTGGAGGTCTCTCGGTGTTTCCATTTTATTTTCTGGTTGCTTCCTTTCTTTCTATTCTGGTTGGACCGATATCTGTAGAAATTAAATATGTTGTTGGGAGGATGCTCATGTTGCTTTAATCAAGTAACTATCACCTTTTTTCATTTTGTTTTTTTTTGCTTTGCAATGAACTCTAACCTTGTTTAGCTTTGCAATTTATTGACAGAGGGTTGATCATTTTTAGAAAATTCAATATGCTGATGGGAATTCATACAGGGAGTTAGAGTTGATCATTTCTAGAAAATTCAATATGCTGATGGGATTACATACAGGGAGTTGTTCTTTAGAAAATTCCATGTATATAGTTTTTAATTTACTACGAGCATGTTATTATAATATTTAATTATGTTTATTTGATATATTTTTTTGTAAATATATTTGACATTGTGATTTAAAATTTATTATCAACAACTTTTATTTTTGTATTTGTTTGTGTAAATAAAAAGTGTAAATCGATAAATTAAGATTATAATTAATAGCTTTTTTTATTACTCAATTTTTACAGAAACTTTTATTTTTGTATTTATTTGTGCATATAAAAAAAGTGTACATCAATAAATTAATATATATTATTTATTACTCTCAATTTTTATTCCCTTCAAAAATATAATTTTTTTATAAAAATCATTATTGAAGTAAAAATAATAGAAAAGAAAGTTAAAACAAAGGACAAGATCCATTACTTGCAATCCCAATAAAAAAAATGAATTGAAAAAATTGATAGCATAGACATACATTGAATTTTTTGGTCTCATTTTTACAAATATATTTGACATTGTAATTTGAAATTTATTAGTAGCAACTTTTATTTTTTTATCTGTTTTTGTGTAAATCAATAAATTAAGATTATAATTAATATGTTTTTTTTGTATTGTTGGGACTCACATCGGTGGAAAAAGAAGAAAATGAGCAATTTATAAATGTAAAGTATGTCAAACCAAATTGTCTTCCAGCATTTTGGTGAAAAGACCTCAACAATAATTTTTCAAGCTCGCAAAATCAATACTCTCCCTATTTGCAATACTGGTCCTACTCAATTTCAACATGACATCAGAGATTATTGCCAAACAGCCCAAGAAGATCCATTAAATTAATTTAAGAGTACAAGGCTAAACAAAGAAGAATGGAGATTTGCGGTCTCCGATACTCTAATTTGATATGCGGCTTCTGAGATTCAAAGAATACAAGCTCTAGCAAATCAAAATGGACTTGAAGCCTTCAAGACTCGGATGAATACAAGTCAAAAAGTAAAAATGACGGCAAGTCACAACTGAACCAATACAGTTGGACTTGAGGGGGAGTGTTGGAACTCACATTGGTGGAAAAATAAGAAAATTGACAATTTATAAATACAAAATGGGCTAAATCAAATTGTCTCCGGGTATTTTGGTGAAAAGGCTGTCACAACAATTTTCAAGCCTGCAAAATTAATAGTCTCCTCATTTGCAATGGACTGGGCCCACTTAATTTCAACATGTATTACTCTCAATTTTTACTTCCTCCAAAAATACAATTTTTTTTATGAAAATCATTTTTGAAGTAAAAATAATAGAAAAGAAAGTCACAACAAAGAAAAAGACCAATTAATTGCAATCTTGATAGAAAAAAAAATTAGATTGAAAAAATTGATAACATAGGCATACATTGAATTTTTTGGTCTCATTTATGCTAGCAAAAGAAACTGAATTTATTGAATTGATTGAAGCCAATAAAAAACAATGCCCTTCTCTAGTATTTAATTTGTAGATTCACAACCCAATATTCCCGAAAACAAAAAAAAGCATTTTTTATAATAAAAAATTACATGTTAATTAAAGTTAACTTTTAATTTATGCTAGCAAAAGAAACTGAATTGAATGAAACCAATAAAAACAAGGTCTTCTCTAGTATTTAATTAGTGGATTCACAACCCATTTTGAAAACAAAAGAAAAAAGAGCATTTTTTTATAATAAAAAATTACATGTTAATTAAAGTTTTAAACTTTTAATAACAATAAGATATTCAGATTTGAGAGCTCTACTCCTTTTTCCTTGCTAGTGTCTTCTTTTTCTTTTTCTTCCTTCCTCGTTAATGTCTTCTTTTTCTTCAATTTCTATCACCTAAAAATAATAGAAAAATCATCCATGCAAGTATTAACTCAAACTCACCGACAACCAAAATACAAGAGAAGGAGTAGGTCTAGAGGAGAATCAGTAGATCTAAAGGAAAAAGAACCAAAAATCACTAACCAAGAATAGTGATTACTGTAGATCTATGCTTGCTCTTTTAACAAAAAAAACCAAACTGCACTTCACCATGATGCTGATTTCAGCAGATCTTCACCGTCCACAAACTATTATTCATGAATCACGCCCCTACTAGCTCGGCCCAAATATGTTCCACCGCAAAAAACGGGTTAGTTTTCTTGTAGATTTGTTTGGTTCCTAATTCTCTTAACAGAGATGACTTTGGTATAATGTTAATGATCAAAGCAATTTAGACAACCACTAGGATTTCAAAATATAGGGGGCAATATCATCGTTGTCCATTATGTAATGCCATTATGACTTTTTTATTGCAAAAAAATTATCGCCGTTATACAACGGCTGCAACAGCAACAGTAGGGTAATTTTCCAATAAATAGCACCCATTACATTACTTAATGACCGTTTTTTAAAACAATGGATAACAATTGTACCCATTTCTTTTGACAACAATGTACTTGCCATTTCCCACTTGAACCTTTGATGAACTGCCCTCACACAATTTTTTGAAAAGGTCCATGTTTTGAGTCATGTGATTGTGCAACCACTATCAATAAGCCCATTGCATGCTAAGTCCATGTTGGAGAGGCAATTGGCAAAAACAAGGGATCTTTTTCCTCTTGATCTATTGCCTTTGCCTCCTCTTCATATTGTTGTTTTTTGTTCTTGCAAATGATTGATTCATACTCCACTTGATGACACTTGGTGTGCATTTGGCATTTGGCATTTGGTCTTCTCTAGCATTTAGAGGGTGTATGACCTTTTTTCCCACAGTACTGACATGAAGGGAATGACTTTTTTGTGTTTTCTTCTTTCCTTTTGCATTCAAACAAGTCCCATTACTCTCACCTTCCTTCTTTTTGTGCTTCTATTTGCAGATTGTGTCCTCCATTGTTAATCATCTCTTATGCTTGCAGGGCACTCAATAATTATGCCAAAGAGGTTTTTGATAGATCTTTTGTGTTTTCAAGTGTTATAATGGTTGTTTTATATATCTCTTAGGCACATTGACTAAGATCTTCTCAGCTATCCTTGAGTCATTGAACTTGAAACCTAAGAACCTAACTTTGTTTGCAATTCCCAATAGCTTATTAGAGCAGTCCTTAATTGAATTGGACTTTTTCATCCTCTAAAGGTCAAATTCTCTTGTCAAGTTTAAAATTTGCATGCTTTTAATTCTTTCATCTCCAACATATTCACCCTTGAGATAATTCCATATCTCTTTTGTTGACTTGAGGGACATGATTCAAGTGAAAATTGTTGGAGACACTACTGCAAATTTAACATATGCTCCTTAAAGAAGAGAGCTCTGATACCACTGTTAATGTGTTTAAAAAAGAAAAATGATAATGTGGCAAAAAACGTGCAGAAGGAAAAGATGAATTGCATTAATTATTCAATAAAGAATAAGAAAAAGGGTTCACAAAGGTCATGGAGCTAAGATCATGTCATGATCAAAACAGAAAAATAACAAACTCCTAAGAATCTGGAATTAATTTACTAAATCAACAACTAAACAAAAACAAGACATCGTGGATTTTAATGACAACAGTCCTAAACTTTCATTCTAATAGAAATAATTGAAATCACAATCATGAGGGAAAGTAATAGAAGAAGGTTAGTTCAATTGCCATAGTCGTGGCATGACAGAAAACTGATGTGGGTTTCAATTACAGATAGAGTGTTGTGGATTAAATGATTTTTATGTTCCTACGATGCTCCCTCGTATTATTTTCACCAATTGAGTTACTAATTTGATCCATATTTTGACACAAGGACTTGGTGTGAAGAGGATGTTCTTTTCTCTTTAGACGTTTCATGCTCATGTTTAAGAAAATGTGAAAGAAAATGAATCCTGGCTCCTCAATTGGTGTTCGCAAATTATGGTGTTCAACTCTGCAAATAAAATCGGCAACCATAACTCTGCTAGATGAGAATCACTATCCTTTCCATGTTTCATTTCTTAGTTTCCTTCAGTTACATGTCTAAATCTCACTCTCTTTGTTGTTTTCTTTTTGTTTTAGGAGGTTGGCTGATAGGCACTGATCATCAGGGAGTTTCATGTAAGAAAACGATCTCATTTCCCCTTTGTTGTCTTCTCTTTTGATTTCGTATTCTTATCTTGCATGCATGATTTCATATGCTTATCTTTCAATTAAGGATGGTGTTTCTTGAGGGGGGGAATTTTTTAACGGTTCTTTATTATGGATGAATTATGCTCTGGATGAATTTATAGTCCTCATGCATACCAAAATGTTATGTTGGAATATTATGTGCATGATAAGAGTGATGTGTTGGAAATAAAATATCCACACAAACAACTTTTATTCAAATTTAAGTAAATATTACAAAACACTCTCACTCAATAAACAAGAAACTACAACTCACTCAATAAACAAAAAACTACAACTCACTCTTATAAAATTTTGCTTCTTCACTCACTTAGAAACTTTTAATTTTTCTTGATGTCTAAAACTAAAATGAAGAGGGGTATTTATACTACTTAAGAACAATTCTACACCACACAAATAAACTAATCCAAAATTATAATAACCATACACCTCATTTTTCTTCATCTTTCTAATAATATTTTAAGTTACCAAATGATTCACATGCATAATTACTATACTCTAGAAAATTTTAGATAGATGACTTATAATTTTGGAACTTTATTATGAATTTTGATTATAATATGATTGAGTTTGAATTTGGACACCCATAATGGATCAAGTTTATGATCCAATATAATGTTGGTTCATTAAACCTTAGGGTGAAAATATGATGATTATGAAATTACTTTGGTTGGATAGAACCAAAATTTGGGTATTCTAAAGATGAGATTACCCAATGATTTTCGTGAAAATACTGCTTGATGTGATGTTTCTGATGCCCCCTCTGCAAATAACCCAACTATGTCTTAAGTCCACTTCCATTAAAAACCCAGGCATTTAGGTGCGCACACTATATGTAAACTAGTCATTCAATGAAGTTTCCAACAATTGGGTTCAGTTCGGTTCTCCTTCATATTTAATTATGTATAGTTAAGAATCTGTCATGATTAACATATAATTATAAAAAATCGAAAATATTTACCAATAGGATCGGATTAGTAATTCTATTGAAGTTGATTACAAGTTGAGGGGAAATTAAGCTCTTTTTGTCTTTTTCCCGCACCTATCAATTTGTGTGTATTAACCCTTGCCTTGTTATTATTAATTTTTTTTTTTACACAATCAAAAGGAAATTCATTCAACTTTAAAGTATATGCCAACTCTTGCCTTATTAATATTATTATTAAATCTAAATTTGCTGTAAGCACAGCACTAAGCAGTTGCTTACAAGAATACACCAGATTATTAGTATCGACTTAATTATTATTAGGATTATGCAACATTAATTAATACCAAAATGTGGGAGTAAACTTCCTAAAACAAGCTATCATTTTCCTTTTATTAGGATTTAAAATTTTTAATTAGTTGGGATTAGAGAATAGAAACTTATGTCAAGGGACTTATTAGGAAAATAAATTCGAATAATATGCATTTGTTTATATATATTTTTGTAGTATATAAAGAAACATTCCTACAAACGTTACGATCTGTCAGAACTGCTTAATGAACTCATATATATACAATTCAATGGTATTTTATCATAAAGTTATGAAATTAGTTACGTGTTCAAATCTTAATCAATAATCAGATATTCATAATACCCTGTAAAAGCGAAAACCAGTTTGTAATTATGATCTCTGATAATTGAAACACGAATTAAAGAGAGAGAAGGGCCTGAGTGAGATCCAAGAAAACCTTAAGATAATAGAAAAATGGAGGGTTTATCTTCTTCTTCTTCTTCATATTTTTTTTTTTGTAAACAAAGAAAATTGAGAGTCTAGCACTTGGGAACTTTTACACCATGGTCATTTTGTCCTATAATTAATTACTAGAGAAAATTGAATGTAATTACTTTTAATTTATGACTATTTTACCCCATTTTATCTCAAAAACTTTTTTTTTTCTCTTGCATTAAATTCTTATCTACCATGAAGATGTATTGCAAACCACAGTGAGTGAAAAAATAATGTTTTAATCTAAAATGTTTGGACAAATTGACCAGCCTAAAATTGTAGAGACAAATTGCAGCATCAGCATAAAACTGTGTTCCTATACGTCAAAAAGTAAAACAATTCAGGTTTTTAAGGCAGAGAAAAACCAAAATTATGAAACTAATATTGCTATAGAACGAGTTCATTCATTGATTCTTTAATCATGGAAAGCGCTATAAGTACAGCCTTTTGCTTCACCACAAACACGTAAACAAGCACAAATTAACTTTCATTACCAATACCAGCTAAAGAAAAAAAATTAAGGGAGGAATTACATCAGCCATCGTTGTAGTTGCTTTGGTTCAATTAATGGCGATTATGCCAGTTGACGCTATGGATTGCGGGCAGATGAAGTCGTATTTAGCACCTTGCGTTCCCTTCCTGACTGGAGCCAACACTGCTCCTTCCCCTGGATGCTGCGGCGGTGTCAAAAATCTGAATGCACTTGCTGCCACTACCGCCGATAGGCCAGCCGCATGCGACTGTGTTAAGGCTGCTGCCGCAAACTTACCCAATATCCAGGACAGTGCTGCCTCCTCCCTTTCTAGCAAATGTAGTATTGACTTCAAAATTCCCATCTCCAAGACCACCAACTGCCAGACGTAAGTTTTTCAATAATACATTGAAATAAATAATTATTGGTATTGATAAGTATGCGTTTTGTTTTGTTTTGTATTTTTCAGGATTAACTAAGGTGAGGAGTTGACAGAAATAAAGAAGGGAGCTTTGGGTTCTACCATCTCCATATTGCTTTATTAACTTAAAATAAATTAGAGTTGTTCTGTACAAATCTTGGTATTACACATTGTTATTATGGGATTCTCGTAATCATATGAACTACAGCTTCTTATTGCTGTGAATTTTCCCCTTTTGTATTTCATGCTGAACCAATCCATATTTTATTTTTAATCAATCTAATATTTTTTTTAAATGACATTTAAACCAACATTTATGGTTCAATGCGAATATAATCACTATCAAATTAAGCAAACTTTTGAACTTTAGTAGTATTAGCAAATGCTCTGTTAATCTACCTTCGCTTCTGACCCAAAATATGAGTCAAAGTAATCAAAGATTGATACACGAGAAAAGAATAATCAATTTGTGTTGCTATGGTTATTTTTAACACCATACTCAGTAATCACTATTAATATATTTGGACCAATAAACTATTTTTTGATTGGATCAAAGTACAAAATACAACAAAAGCTGTAAAATAGAAAGAAAAAAAAAAACTAATTAGCAAAGAGATTTTGTTAGTTAATAAGGATATAAATGTTCTATTGCTATACTGTACAACTTATATATGAATTTGAATAAAATAGTCTCTCTAATTTTTTGTTCAACCCTTATTACACAAAGATTCTCGGCTTGTAAAAGCATTTCATTACGGGCTCTCCAGATGTGGTATACTACAACACTAAACGTTAACTTATGAACTCGTCTGATTAAAGTTTTCCCATAAGCCTTTCTGGCAACTAACTCACCTCACGCCTCTAAAGAAAATCAAGTCTGGAAATGCCACAAGCATTTAAAACTAAGCTCCAAACTTTCCTTGAAAACACACAATCAAAGAATAGTGGACAATTATTTCCTTCTCAGTATTACATAGAACACAACAATTGGAATCATAACACAGCCTCCTAAACAACTTATCTCTCATTTGCAATCTACCTTTAAAAGCTAGCCAAGTAATAAAAGCAAGCCTAGAAATTTGTTGGGGGAATCACAACAATCTATACCAAGCAACAGGTTATCTATTAGCCAACACCACTCTAAGTTCTAGCAACAGAAAAGGAACTCGATCTTTCTAATTTTTATTTGATAGTGTCTTCACATGTTCCCAAGAGAGGAAAATGAGATAAGACATATTCAAATAGCAACAATATGTATATCCATAAATTGAGAAAATCTCCATAGACCATCTTTATAAACCTCACTCACCTTAGCATTCCTATCAACTCCAACATCGATCCTTGAAGTTGACATTAGAGAATTGATCTAATAAAGACATGCCTTGGGCCCAAGGGTCAGACTAAAAATATAATATGTTACCATTACCTAGAGTGTATTCAAAGAAACATTTAACTAAAGGTCTCAACTTCAAAAGACATCTCTAACTCCAACTTGAGTCATAAGACTCTAATATATCCTAAAAATTCAATCTCGAATTTATTAAGAGATATCCAAATAGCCTAAAGAATATTTTTAGCATTCAACAACTCTTAAATATGTTTAGTGACAACAACTTGGTTCTATCAGAACAAGTTCTTCACATGAAGACTACCAGCTTTTTTAGGGAAACAAACATTATCCTAGGCAACTAGACCAACTTTCCTCCATTACTTGTGCACTTCCAAAAAAAATCCCTGCAAATGGCTTCAACACCTCGAATTAGAGCTTTGGGTAAAAGGAACATGCTACACCAATAGAAGGTCATACTAAGGAGCACAACATTTATAAGCTATACAATCTACTTGTATAGGATAAACAACAAGTAGACCAGGACTCCAATCCGGAGGTTATCCTCCTAATCAACACATCACAATCAATCTTTGAAAGCCTTATAGAGATAAGAGGAAGATCAAGATGTTTTACATAAAGCTGACCCTTTGAAATTATAAAATGTGAAGAATCTCATGTCTGATATTAGAATCCACCCCATCAAAGAAAAAAGAGCTCTTGGCTGGATTTGGACAAATAAACTTATAGAATGAGAGTCCAACAATTTTCCATTAAAAGAAACTTTAAAAGACTGCATGCCTATGTAGTATAGACAGACGAGATATAATTATTTTGATCTAATATTAAATTGATTTTAAGATAAAACTCCCAGCAATAATTAAAAAGAACAAATAAATCTTTTTTTTTTACATGCCAAGTATTTTTTTTAACCAGATATTACTCATGAGTTAATAAAATATTACGATATCAAATGTTATTCTTGGTCAAAATTTCAAAGCACTATACTCCTTGTTGCCTCATTTTTTTTTAAAAAAATAAAAAACAATTGTCTTGAATTACTTAAATGCAAAATTCATTTCGCATTTTATAAAGTTACATTGATTTTCCCACATAATTGAGAATAATTGTTTAATCATAATATGCTCTAGATCTAATATCTCAAATATAGACAATCATGATCCATTCAAGTGAAATACATATTGGTCAGAGCATAGCCAGATTTTCCTTTTAAATCTTTGACATTATCTCATTAACCCATTGAAGTATCGGGAATCCAAAGCCTCAAAAGAACAAATAACAAAGGGCGAAAAATATTTAACACTCCATTTCCATTAGTTAAATATAATTTTGCTGAAAATAGTCAAAATTAACTTAAAAATATCCTTGACAAATTTGACATTTTATTAACTTAAAAAATATACTAAAAAAGAAGGGTACATTTGATGTTTTGGTATTAAATTGATGATATTAATTTTTTTGATATTTTTTAAGGCAAAAAAAGAGAGTAAATTTGGTATTTCTTTTGTCTAAAAATAAATGAAATAGTTATATAACGCTTTCAACTAAAACTTAGAAACGTTATAATGTATTTTAAAAAATTGATAAATAAACTAGTGTATTTAATCAAATTTCAAAGAGACGGAGTAGTTTATGTAGATTTTAATATCATATTAAAAAAATTCAAAGCTTCTAATTTTAAAACTTCTGGGGCGGAAATTAGATGGGCTTATGGATTAAAAGCAAATTTTTAACCTCATAAATAGAGAATAAGAAATTAATGGCAGAGACGTAATAGATCAGGAAGTGAAAATCAATCAAGTACCAACTCCTTTTAGATTTTGAAAGTGAAGAATCAATCGATGTATGTAACAGCCTGATCAAGATGGAAGGATTGCCTTTTCTTTTCAGCACGGCACTACAACGGGTAGGGAATGCCTAAAATTTAAGTGCACCTGTCACCAACATTGGCAAGATCCTATCGGGAACTGTTAGCTTGGAGAATGGAAAAAAAAAAAGGCTCAAAACCAAAAGCGCTCATCCTCTTTGCTGTTAAAGCTGAAAGAGTGACAATTCAAAGTAGAAAAGAGGCCAAAATGATGCAACTGATTTCGATTGTTATGCATCAATCCCTGACCCACAAACTTAAACTTTATAACTTCTTAAGAGGCTATATATACCCTATTCGAGCCCCTCTCCTTTCATATCCTCACACTCAAGCTCACAGCTAGCTTCAGAAGCTTAACATCTCAGTTAAGCAGTTTGGACACACTTGTAAAAATGAAGGTGGTAGTCGTATCAGCAGTGTTGTTTGTGATTGCATTTGTTTCCCTGATGGTGATGCCAGGGGACGCCACAATCAATTGCGGGCAAGTGAGCTCGAGTTTGGCCCCTTGTGTTCCCTTTCTGACCGGAGATGACGCTTCTCCTTCAACCAGATGCTGTGCTGGGGTTAAGAGTTTGAATACACTTGCACCAACAACTGCAGATAGGCGAGTTGCGTGTGAATGTGTCAAGGCAGCAGCTGTCCACTATCCAAATATTGAGGATGCTGCAGCCTCTTCTCTCCCTCAAAAGTGTGGGATTGAATTTCATATTCCCATCTCCAAATCCACCGACTGTCAGACGTAAGTAAATGATAAGTTTCATACATACACACGCATATTTTAACTCGATGTACAAGGACCCTAATAAAACTAATGCTTGTTTTCTCTTTCAGCATCAACTAAAAGAAGGCATATTGCAGCAGAAACTGAAAAATGAAGCTCTTTGGGAGCCTTGAGCTGTTGCCATCTTCTTTCCAGTTGATTATTCGTAAATAAAAGGTTACCCTGCAAATCTTGCAAGCAAACCTGGTTCTACTGAGATTTTTGTAATGAAAAATAATAGATCGTTTTGATATAACTTAAGCCTCTCTGTTCCTACTCTTCTCATGTCTCTATCCGTGGATGCATGTGAAAATAGACACATAGATAGGAAACAATCCGTTTGAAATCAAATTTGGCATAAGGATGATACAGTTGTAAGTCAACTTAACATTTGTTCTATCATTTACAAACATTACACTTTCAAAGCGAAGCAGTTAATAAATTCACAAAGACGTTTCTGGATTCTTGAGCTGATGCTGCAGTAGTTGATCAATTAAACAAACACAATAACAAATAATAACCAGTTGGATTTCGAGAACAATGTATATCGACCTAGATTTCTCATTTTTAAATCAAGTTGAATAGTTAAACAGTCAAGACTGTCACCTAAAATATGAGCAGCAATACTCATCTGACATCCATATTTTCAATTATCTCGAAGTGCATCTGCAGATCAGGAGGTCTATCACCAAAATAAAAATTTTCACACACCTTTAATTTCCCTCCGCTCCTTTGAGCTGCAGACTCTAGCAGACTAACCAATTTATCTTTTTCTTTACGTATCAAAACTCGCTGCCTATCACACCATTGCCTTGGTGTTCCACGGAGGACAAAACGAATTCCTGGAGCCCCTCGTGTGAGATGTTTGGAGATACTCTCAATCACATTATGGTCAGTGATATATGCACCAGCGGAGTTCAAACCCACATCCACATAATGGATCTCTGTGATGCTTTTTAAAAGGCTTTCTTTACTGGATGATTTGATTTGACCATCTTCTTCAGAAGATTTCCTTCTCATGTGCTGTTCTATTGTATTTGATTTCACGTCTGAAACACTCAACTCAGTCACTAACTGGTTAAGCACAGTACCGCCCTTACTAAATCCAAGGACGAACGTTTTGGGTTCATAAAGATGAGATGATACTCCAGTGGATAATGGCTCTTTGTCTTGCTGAAATAAACTTCTTTGCCTGCCCCAATTAACAATTTACATCATGGCATTAGGCCCTTGGAGTTTCAATAAGCTTCATGGTCAGCTTGCTTGTTGTAAATAAATGATTTATGGAAGCACCAATTTTTTACCAATATATTTTCTTTTCTTTTTTGAATAAAAACAAAGAGTATTCATGATGATAATTACATGCAAGACAGTATTTATCTTGAATTAATCACTTTCAAGTACATATGTTCAACATGATGGCATCCCAATTATCAATCGACAATTAACATACCTCTCTGAGGCAATTTGATAAGAGAGTGACGGTTGAGGTAGAAGCTGGGAATTCAGCTGCACTGTAAGATTTTGGCTCCCCCCACCAATTTCCAGATGGAATGAAATGTCTATAAACAGCAAAAGGCCCAGTGAACACGGGTGCCTCAATAACCCAAGCATTAACAGAAGCACCAAATTTAGAGACCAAAATTTTAGCTATTTTCTGCAGATCAGATAGCCTCTCAATCACTGGATTTCGGGTCCCCTCAACTCTATCTCCAAAAAAGATGGCATTTGCAGAAGGTACCTACCATTCACATATACATGCTATTTTGTTCAAGAGACGAAATAGAGTTTATGCAAATCAGAATGTTTCTCCACAACAAAGTTCAAGCAGAAAGAACTCACAATTAGTGATTTGGAACAAGAAGAGAGGCAAAGGAGACAGCAACTCTGCAGTAACTGGTGCTCCTAGGATCACCAGAACTCTCAGGACACCCTTCCAATACTCCATCAGTGACTTCACTGGCAAGAGAAAACAAGTATATGGTTGAATTAGTTGCTGTTGTATTATTGAAGGACAATAAACTATAAGGGCTAAAAATAGAAACCCATTACAATATAGTGAATTACATATTTTCAGTGATAATCTAGTGGAGGAAGAAAAAATTCTTGCTCAATTAGACAGAAGATTGAGCTAGAATTTTTCACAAACAGCTGATAAGCATTATGCCTTTCATCCGCAATCGCCACAACCACGACAAATTGAAAATTCAGAATATAGGTAGGGAATGCTGCATGATTGTTATACAAATCTGATCGAGCAATTGATGTTTAGAGCACATAATCCAATGTACCGAACTCAAATAAAAATTGAAGAAATTACATCCTATATTCTTTTCCTTTTTTGTTTACGTAACTTTTACTTTTTTATCTAATTTATATATTTTTTTCTTTTTAGTTCTCAACTTTAATATTTTATTTGGGGTAAAAATATTTATTTTTATTTAATAAATGTGTTTATATATATATATATTTCAATATTTAAATTATAATAATAAATTATCATAAATTAATTAAAATTATTAAATTTTTTATTTAACCGTTCAAAAATAATATTGGAAAGAAAACATAATTAAAATCGTTCAATAGTAAATTAAAGAAAGAAATAGAATATTAAGTGAAAAGTTATTGAGACTCACAATCCCAGTTGCCAACAACAAAATCCATTGGCAGAATTATTTAAAAAAAAATTATTAGGACTAGAAATAAATAAATAATATAAGAAAATACAAAATTGAAGCAGTAGAAAGAGAGAAAAAAGAAGTAATAAATAATTAAAAGAATGTCAGCATATCTGTAATTTAGCTAAACACGGCTGTCAGAGGGTAATGAAAGATTTTGCTACAACTGTCAGATTTTTTTAATAACTGTTGGATTTTTTTTTACTTTTTTCACAGCTGTCAGAGGTTAATATGAAGTGAATTTTTTTGGTCAAAGGTAATGAGACCAATTACTTGAAGTTCCGCTTTTCTTCTTTTAACGAAACCCATTTCGTTATCTGGTTAGTCGCTTTACATGATTTTTTTTTCTTACTTGAATTTTGTGTATGAAGTAATTCTCTACTTCGCTTTTGCATCCCTAATTTTGCAGTAAAGCAATGCGGAGGTAACTTTAGATGCAAATTTGTGAAGCATTTCATTATCACCATATCTAATTTGGTAAACTCCTCGGTAATAATTTTGTGATGTATGGGAGTATTTGTTATAATAACAGTTCAATTACATGTTATAATGTACTTAAGTTTTCTCATTTTGAGTTTTTTTTTTCTTTTCATTTTCATTTTTTTTTTGGTTTTCCCAAGTTCCGTGTCTATCCTCAGATATGACAGTCATTATGGAGAAAATCCAAACAGGCTTCAGTATCACACTCCATTTCAGAGTTAAGATGGGTTTGATTAGCGGATTTTTTTTTAATCTTATCCTTTTTTTTTTGAAATTGAATTTTGTGATTCAATTCTTCAACCGTTGTTTATTTCATGTTATAATTAAACCTGATCCTGACAAAATCTCTTTATTTGAAGCTCCAGTTAGTTTTTTTTTTTCACCTTTGCTTATAGCACTTCAAATAGAGTGTACTTTTTGTTCCTGATTTCGTGTTGGTTTGTCATATGCTCTGTATATATTTAAGTTCTGGAGTATACTCTTCATATTGCCTAAAAAACGAATAATGAAAGGAAAAAAATGAGTAAGGGAGAAAGAGCACAGTCCATTATGAATGCTCCTACTTGCTCTGTTGCCTTTCTTTCTTTTTTTTTGTATATATTCATAACTTATGCAAACGAATTGAAAAATTCGTGGTTTGTAGATGGCTATTTAGGATGCCCCATCTTATATTTATTATGAGTTTGGAAAGAAATTTGACAAAATTAGTGGCTGCTTCGTACCTTGCTAGGCCTCGCTCTACTCTCTTCAGAAAATTGCGAAATAGTAGGGGAAGCTGCTCTGTTTTCGTTAGCTGCTTAAATTTCACCTTTTATGTTCTGATAAATTGAAATTTGATCAATAATCATACATTTGATTAGTGTTATAAATCATATTTAATACTGTATCGCTTACACGTTGGGCGTAGGTTTCTCGTGTTGCACCAAATACCTCTCAGGAGCAGTTACTCTTGACTGGTCTCTTCATTTTTAGATGACCAAATCTTTTGAAATTGATATTTCATTTTCCCCTTTACTAGGTATAATGATTAACCATTGGGTACTGAGGCACTGAGCTCAGCTGGATTTATGTGTGCTCATTTTTAATCAATTTATATAATTCCCAGCTCGATAGATTTTCATATCAAGTTCAGTCGTATTATCCCATACTTTCTTTGCAAGAATCTCCAGAAATCAGGTAAGTTCCAACGTTCTTTTTCATGTGGATTCTGTACTGTGGTTCTGAAATTATTAAAATTGACGAAACAATTAAGTTATTTTTTATTCAACAACTTTTTCACAAGGTTACCAGCTGGCTATGTTGTTGGGTAATTATATAGTTTCAACTAAGATGCTAAGCCCACATCTGCACACATGTCTAGCCCTCCTTTTGTGTTTTCCTATTCCTCACAGGTACTGATGTTAGCAACATGATATACGATTCGTGGAGAACAATCAGGACAGCCCAGTAATTATATCATCTTTTTGATAGAGGATTATAATTGTTATGCTTTTTACAATTTGGGTTTGATGCCAGTTTTGACAATCACATTGAATTTTGTCGACATGAAAATTTTTTATAGGCACATGGTGCTAGTGGTTTGGGCTTGGAGATTTGGATGGATCGGATGGAGATCACGTGTTCGCCTCTTTCAGCAGGTTCTTTTCTGCATTTTGCAGTTATTGAAGATAGTATATTTGACATTTTGAAGGTTATGCTCCTTTGGGGTGGTAATTTCTCTGGCGAGATTAAGTATAGTTTTCAGATGAACTTCCATAGCTGTCGAGTTCTCATGGCGTTCCTTTCTTATTTTCTGGTTGCTCCCTTTCTCGCTCTTTAGGCTGGACCCATATCTATTGAAATTACCTTGTCTTGGGTGGATACTCATGTTGCTTCAGGTCAACACAATATCATTTCATTTCGTTTTGTTTCTTCACTTTTCTATGATCTCTAATATTGTTTAACTTCACAGATGATTGACAGGGAGTTGATCATTTTAAGAAAATTCATTATGCTGATGCGATTACACAGGGAGAGTTGTTCTTAGAAAATGAGTGGGACATTGTTCTAATTTGAATGCATGTTATGCGCATTTTTCTTTCAAAAAATTGAGAAATATACACTGGTCATTGGAGTCGTTATTGTATTTTATTTCCATTCTTGCCTTTCTTGCTCTTTTTTTTTTTTGAATGCATGTTATGCCTTTCTTATTCTTATTTTTGCACGTACCTTGATTTTTTTTTAGTGTCAATTTTCTTTGCCATCTCTTTACTCTACCATGTCAACATCCTGCAGCTTAAACATATATGCAAGTGTTCATCATTTTCAAAAGCACTTTGATGTCTTAGACGAAGAAGCTCACTCCTTGCAATCCTTGCGTATGTCCGGGAATTCCCCAAAAAATGGTAAGCAGCCCACAACACTTATAACTGTCCATTTTTTCTTCATTCCACCGATGTGGGATCTTTTTCCCACTTATCCTTCTTTTTCTTTTTCTTTCTTATTTCCAACATTTCTATCCATATTTTTTTGAGACTAATGTTTGCATGACATTCTAGGTATGATAAGCTTCTGAAGATATCTCATGTTTGTTATTTTGGTGGAATGCGTAGTTAAGGTTATGTTCTCTCATTTATCCAGATAGAAACTGTTTTAAATCAAGTTCGGCAGGTTTTCACTAATTTCATTAAGAGCCTTAAAGCCCATTTATGTCAGCTTAGGTTGTGCCAAACTAAATTGAATTCACCCATGCTTGAACAAAAATATATTTGAGCTTTTTTAGATCAATCCTTATTTTATTTTATTTTATTTTTGAAATTTATTTTTGTGATTCAATCATCAGTTGTTGTTTATATGAAGGTTATACTTAAACCTGATCCTGGCAAAATCTCTTTATTTTGAAGCCTAGCAGCTCTAGGTAGTAATTTTCTCCTTTGCTCCTAGCACTTCAAATAGTTTATATTTTTTGTTCCTGATTGTGTGTTCGTTTATTTCCATACATCATTTTATATATCCAAGTTCCTCTGGAAGTAGGCAAAGCAATTCAATTTTGGCTTAAAAAAGGACATAAAAAGGAGAAAAAAGGGTGGAAGAGCTCATTTTATGTAAGAAACATTACACTGCCTATTATGAAAGCTGTTACCTGCTCTGTTGCTATTTTTTCTTATATTCATAACTTATGCACACGATTGAAAATTTGGGGTTTGTAAAAGGCTACTTAGGATGTCCCATCATGTACTGATTAGTAGTTTGGAATGAAACTTAACAAATTAGGGGCTGCTTAGATAACTTGCAAGGCCCATTCTTCTCCTTTTTAGAAGATAGCGAAATAGTAGGAGAAGCTGCTTAAATATCATCTTTCTTATAAATTTCGTTATGTAGTATTATTATCCCATCATTTTAAATGAGTTAATAAGCCACGTGAATATATTTATCTAGTTCCTTTACAAAAATTTGTGGACCTTAAGTCAGAATAAGTTCTAACATTCTTTTCCATGGACTCCAACCATGTACATGCGGCAGCTCTAAAATTATTAAAAGTGGCAAGTTATTTTTTTTATTCAATAACTGTCTTTTTCACAAGGTTATGAGCTGGATATGTTATGCCTTCCTTTGAGTGTTTCTTTTGAATTAGTGCTTTATAATTCGATTTTATTCCTCACAGGTATTGATGTTAGCAAACTTGATATTCGTTTTGCGCAGTACAATTGGGAGAGCCTAGTAATATATCATCTTTTTGATATATGGTTTATATTTGTTGTGCTTTTTACAATTCAGATTTAAGGCCAGTTTACTGATAAGCACATTGGATTTTGTTTGACATGGAAATTTTTGTAGGTGCTTCGTGCTTGGGGTTTTGGCTGGGAGATTTGGATGGATAGGGTAAAGATCACTCAGTTCGACTTTCAGCAGGTTCTTTTCTGCATTTGCAATTATTGATGATAACATATTTGACATTTTAAAGTTATGCTTCTATTTGTTTGGCATTTAGTGTCTAGATCTTCTAGGGTGTTATTTTCTCTAGTGAGATTGAATATAGTTTTCAGATGTACTTGGCTGTGGTATTCCCATGGTGTTTCCATTTTATTTTCTGGTTACTTCCTTTTTCGGTTGGACCTATAGCTGTTGAAATTACATAAGCTGTTGGGAGGATGCTCATGTTGCTTCAATCAAGTAACTATCACTTTGTTTCCTTTTTTTGTTTTTTTTTCTATGCTATTAGCCCTAACCTTGTTTAGCTTCGCAATTTATTGATAGGGAGTTGATCATTTTTAGAAAATTCAATATGCTTATGGGATTACATGCACGGAGTTGTTCTTTGAAAATGAGTAAGACATTGTTTTAATTTGAATGCATATTATGCACATTTCTTTTTCAAAAAAAAAAAAAAAAAAGAAATGCTGCTATTTTGTATTTTCTCTCTTTTTCTTGCCTTTCCTTGCTCTTTATTTTGCGCGATTCTTATGCTCTCATCCACCTTGCTTTTTTTAGTGACAATTTTCTTTTACCATCTCTACACTTTACTATGTCAACATCCTGAAGCTTGAACTTATTTTTGGCTGTCCATTTATGTAAAAAAATGCGAATGTTGTATTTGTTACAGTTCCATTTCATGAAGGAAAAGAGCACATATTATTTGGATCTTGCCAGTGTTCCTGTTCAAAAGTAGTTTGATTTCTCGGAGGAAGAAGCTCATTCCATGCAATCCATGCCTATTTTTTGGAATCCTTAGTTTCTTTTGCACCTATGTTATTTGGACTTTCTATCCACATTTTTTTAAAGTTGGTGTTTGCTCAACAAGCTAGGTATGTTGAGCTTTCGAAGGTATCATATGTTATATTTTGTGGAGGTGTCTGAGCATGCTCATTATTTTGGACGAATGTGTGGATGAGGTTATGTTCTCTCACTTATATCCAAGTGGAAACTGCTCTAGATCAAGGTCAGTACTTAAAAATATTTTTTCCTCCCTTTTGTGCAAAACTGAGATTTTGATTTTGTGCATCTTTTTCTTTTATAACTTTTGTTAGTGAAAAAAAATCATTCTAGTTGCAAGATATCTTTATGGTCAAAGAAGATTCTGAGTACAAGACCACCCTTATTGGCAAATGGCAAACTTTAATATTGAGCTCTTCTAGCAAGATCAAATGCACATATTAGGATTCACCTGTTTTAATTTTTATTTTGATTACTTATGATATCCCTCTCTTCCTAGTCTAGGACGATTTATTTGTTATGTTAAGCAAGAAATCCAAGCACCAGTACTTCTAGTAGATTTGAGGTTAGAATCTTGAACTTTTTCTTTCTGATGGCTATAGAGGGTAACTGCTATTCTATGGTCTGGTTATATGGCAGGATATTGATCCAGGTTCATGGCTTTCACGACTTTCTCCTTTTGATCTCTGTGCTGTCAATGATTGTGTGTTATGTATACTGCATAAGGTGCTTCAGATATATTATTGACATTTTCATCGATTAATTTTGGATCAGCTAATTGTCATAGTTTATGCTGCCATTAGTGGGATGGGATTATCTTTTCTTGTTTGGGACAACTAGTATCTGCTAGTGTTGGTTAAGTGTTCTCTTACCCTGCTTTCTGGTGGCTTTGGATATATTGTCGATGTTTTTATGGATTAATTTCAGATCAGCTAGTCGTCATAATTTCTGCTGCCATTGGTGGGATTGTCTTTTCTTGTTTGGGACAACGGGTAAGTATTTGCAAATGTTGGTTAAGTTTCTCTTAAACTGCTTTCTAGTGGTTTTTGACTTTTTTCACATCCGTTAAGGTAGATTTTTGGGTTCCTTTTCTGATTTATGTTGTGTACTATTTAAGATATTTTTCCATTGTTATGTTCCGTTAAGGTATACTATTTATGTTGTGCACTATTTAAGATATTATCCCATCATTTTAGATGAGTTAATGGGCCTTATGAAATATACATACTTTTTTGCAAGGATCTCCATAAATTAGGGTAAGTTCCGCTCTTTTTCATATGGACCACTTTCAATTGATTCTTTACTGTGGTTCTGAAATTATTAAATTTGATGAAACAATTAAGTTATTTTTTATTCAACAACTTGTTCACAAGGTTACTAGCTGGCTATGTTATTCGGTAATTATGTAGTTTCATCTAAAGATGCTAAACCCTCATCTACATACATGTCTAGCTCTCCTTTTGTGTTTTTTCTTTTATATTGTTTAACTTCACATGACAGGGAGTTGATCATTTGAAGAAAATTCATTATGCTGATTGGATTACATAGGGGGAGTTCTTAGAAACTAAGTTGGACATTGTTATAATTTAATGCATGTTATGAGCATTTTTCTTTCAAAAAAAAAAAGAAGAAATATTCATTGGTCATTATAGTCATTATTGTATTTTCTTTCCTTTCTTGCCTTTCTTACTCTTTTTTTATTTGAATGCATGTTATGCCTTTCTTACTCTTTATTTTGCCCGAACCTTGCTTTTTTTATTGTCAATTTCCTTTTACCATCTCTTTACTCTACCATGCCAACATCCTGCAGCTTGAACATAAACATATTTTTGAAACATGCCAATGCTCATCATTTTCAAAAGCACTTCGATGTCTTGGAGGAAGAAGCTCAATGCTTGGAATCATTGCGTACTTTTGGGAACTCTAGTTTCTTTTGCACTTATGTTATGTTGTTGATAAATGATAGGGGCTCTTATGTTGTTGATAAACGATGGGGGAGAGATTGTAACATGTGGGCTTTAAGTGTTTGAGGGAGCCTTGTACCCAACATGACTTCAGGCAATTTGGTAAGCAGCTCCCAACACTTATCAAGTGCCCACTTCTTCTTCATTCCACCGATGTGGGATCCTTTGCCCACTTTTCCTTTTTTTTTCTTTTTCTTTCTTATTTCCATCATATTTGGACTTTCTATCCAATTTTCTTTTGAAGCTAATGTTTGCACGACTTTCTAGGTGTGATAAGCTTCTAAAGACATCTCATCCTTGTTATTTTGGTGGAATGCATAGTTAAGGTTATGTTCTCTCACTTATCCAGATATAAACTGTTTTAAATCAAGATCAGTAGGTTTTTACAAATTACATTAAGAGCCTGAAAGCCCATTCATGTCAGCTTAGGTTGTGCCAAGCTAAATTGAATTCACCTCATGGTTGAACAAAAATATATTTGAGCTTTTTTTGATTAATCCTAATTTTATTTTATTTTTTCTGAAATTTATTTTTGTGATTCAAATCTTCAGTTGTTAACATATGAAGATACTTAAACCTGATCCTGGCAAGATCTCTTTATTTGAAGCCTAGCAGTTTTAGGTAGTCATTTTCTCCTTTGCTCCTAGCACATCAAATAGTTTATATTTTATGTTCCTGATTGTGTGGTCGTTTATTTCAATGCATCATGTGTTGTTATATATCTAATTTCTATTGGAAATAGGCAAAGCACTTCAATTTTGCATTAAAAAAGGACAGGAAAAGGAGTAAGGGGAGAAAGAGTTCATTTTATGTCTTAAACAGCACAGTCTATTATGAATGCTGTTATCTTCTCTGTTGCTATTTTTTCTTATATTCATAACTTATGCACACGATTGGAAATTTGGGATTTGTAGAAGGCCACTGAGGATGTCCTATCATGTATTGATTAGGAGTTTGGAAGGAATCTTGACAAATTAGGGGTTTCTTGGATAACTTGCTAGGCCCATTCTTCTCTTTTTAGAAGATTGCGAAATAGTAGGGGAAGCTGCTTAAATTTCACCTTTCATACAAAGTTCAGTATGTAGTAGTATTATCCCATCATTTTAGATGATTTAACGAGCCATGTGAATATATTTATCTACTTGCAAAAATCTATGGACCTCAAGTAAGTCAGAATAAGTTCTAACATTCTTTTCCACAGACTCCATCCATGTACATGCCATGGCTCTAAAATTATTAAAAGTGACAAGTTATTTTTATATTCAATAACTGTCTTTTTCACAATGTTATCAGCTGGCTATGTTGTTTAATAATTATTATAGTTTTATTAAAGTAATTTTTTCATAACTTGTGGATACGAGTGAAAATTTGTGGTCTGTAGTACTTAGGATGTCCCATCATAAACAGATTAGGTGTTTGGAAGGAAACTTGACAAATTAGGGGCTGCTTGGATAACTTGCTAGGCCCATTGTTCTCTTTTAGAAGATTGTGAAATAGAAGGGAAGCTGCTTAAATTTCAGCTTTCATATAAAGTTCAGTATGTAGTAGTATTATCCCACAATTTCAGATGAGTTAATGAGCCATGTGAATATATTTATCTACTTCCTTTGGAAAAATCTGTGGACCGTAAGTCAGAATAATTCTAACATTCTTTTCCATAGACTCCATCCATGTACATGTCGCGGCTCTAAAATTGTTAAAAGTGACAAGTTATTTTTTTATTCAGTAACTGTCTTTTTTCACAAGGTTATCAGCTGACTATTTTGTTTATTAATTATTATAGTTTCAACTAAGATGCTGAGACCTCATCTGCGTACATGTGTAGCCTTCCTTTGCGTGTTTCTTTTGAATTAGTGTTTGATCATTAAACTTTATTCAATTTGTGGAGTTCAATTGGGTGAGCCTAGTAATATATAATCTTTTTGATATATGATTATACTTGTTATGCTTTTTGTATTTCTTGGTTAAGGGCAGTTTACTGTTCAAGCAGATTGGATTGTGTTGACATGGAAAATTTTGTAGGTACTTGGGGTTTGGGCTGGGAGATTTGGATGGATAGGATGGAGATCACTCAGTTCACCAACTTTCAGCTGGTTCTTTTCTGCATTTGCAATTATTGATGATAACGTATTTGACATTTAAAGTTATGCTTCTATTTGTTTGGCATTTAGTGTCCAGCTCCTCTAGAGTGGTATTTTCTCTAGTGAGATTAAATATAGTTTTCAGGTGAACTTCCATGGCTGTGGAGTTCTCATGGTGTTTCCATTTTATTTTTTGGTTGGTTTCGTTCTCTCTCTTTTGGTTGGACCTATATCTGTTGAAATTACTTATGCTGTTGGGAGGATGCTCATGTTGCTTCAACCAAGTAACTATCACTTTGTTTCCTTTTGTTTTTTTGCTTTGCTATGATCACTAACCTTGTTTAGCTTCGCAATTTATTGACAGGGAGTTCATCATTTTAAAAAAATTCAATATGCTGAAGGGATTCCATGCGGGGAATTGTTCTTAGAAAATGAGTAAGAATGCATATTATTTTAAAATACTCTCATTTAAAGTTTTCTATTTTAATATTTAATATTGTATTGATGTTGAATTTAACAATGGGAAAATTCATTCTCTTTCTTCTTTTCTGACAGAAAGTAAATAGAAAAAATATTCTAAGTGTCTTGATCTGTGAAATATTCTGGGGTTTTCTTATCTGAATCTGAAAGAAAAAGAAATAGAAAAAAGGAAATATAATATAAGAAAGATGGTGAGAAACGAGAAAGAATAAAGTATTAAATAATAAAATATAGGATACTATAACAGTTTAATGCACATAGAAATTGAAAGAATACATAACATTGCTTTTTCAATGAAAAATAAATCAGAAATGTCACTATTTTGTATTTCGTCTTTTTCTTGCCTTTCCTTGCTCTTTATTTTGCGCTATTCTTATGCTCACGTAGCTCTTTCTTTTTTCCTGTCAATATCTCTACACTATACTATGTCAACATCCTGCAGCTCTAACATATTTTTGGCTGTCCATTTATGTAAAAAAAATGCCAATGATGTATTTGTTACAGTTCTGTTTCACGAAGGAAATGAGCGCATATTATTTGGACCATGCCAGTGTCCGTCATGTTCAAAAGCAGTTTGATTTCTTATAGGAAGGAAGAAGCTCATTCCTTGTAATCCATGCGTATATTTGGGAACCCGTAGTTTCTTTTGCACCTATGTTATTTGGACTTTCTATCCACTTTTTTTTAAAGTTAATGTTTGCACAACATGCTAGGTATGTCCGCTTTTGAAGACATCTCATGCTTTTAATTTTTAGTATGTTATATTCTAGAGGTTTTGTGGGGTTTATCTGAGCGTGCTTATGTTCTCACTTACATCCATGTAGAAACTGTTCTACATCAAGATCAGTACTTAACAATATTTTCTCCTGCCTTCAGTGCAAAACTGAGTTTGATTTTGTTTATCCTTTTCTTTTATAACTTTTGTGCGTTAATGAAGGACTATTATATGAACTAGAAATAAATAAATAAAAAATAAAAAATTGAAGCAATAGAAAGAGAGAAAAAAAAAGTAATAAATAATAAGAGAGGAAATTAAAAGAATGTCAGTATATCTGTAATTTAGCTAAACATCTTATCACAGCTGTCAGAAGGTAATGAAAAGATTTTATTACAACTGTCAGATTTTTTCTTACAACGGTCAGATTTGTTCGCTTTTTTCACAGCTGTCAGAGGGTAATATGAAAGGAATTTTTTTGGTCAAAGGTAATGAGACCAATTACCTAATGTTCTGCTTTTCTCCTTTAACTCTAGTTAGTTGCTTTACACGATTTTTTTTTTACTTGTATTTTGTATATCACGTAATTCTCTACTTTTTTTTTTCAAAATTGCATCCCTAATTTCATTAAGTAATTTTGGAGGAATGTAGGGCTTCTTTTGGCGATGCAGTAAAGCAATGCAGCAATACGGAGGTAGCTTTATGCAAATTTGTGAAGCATTTCATTATCACCGTATGTAATTTAGTAAATTACTCAGTAATAATTTTCTGATGTCTAGAGTATTTGTTATAATAACAGTTCAATTACATATTATAATGTACTGTTAAGTTTTCTCACTTTTAGTTTTTCTTGTTCATTTTGGGTACATGGTATTTTTTTATTTTTTGTTTTCTGAAGTACTGTGTCTATCCGCAAGAGATGACAGTCATTATGTAGAAAACCCAAACAGGCTTCAGCGTCACACTCCATTTTCAGAGTTAAGAAGGGTTTGATTAGCGGATTTTTTTATCTTATCTTATTTTTTTGAAATTGAATTTTGTGATTCAAATCTTGAACCATTGTTTATTTCAGATTATAATTCAACCTGATCCTGGCATAATCTCTTTATTTGAAGCTATAGTTAGGTTTTTTTTCACCTTTGCTCATATCACTTCAAATAGAGTATATTTTTTGTTCCTGATTGTTGGTTTGTAAGAAGCTATCCGTCATGTGTTGTTATGTATATACCTAATTTCTAGAGTATACTCTTCCATATTGCCTGAAAAAAAAAATTAATGATGAGAGAAAAAGGAGTAAGGGAGAAAGAGCACAGTCCATCATTATGTGTCGGAAACAGCACAGTCCATTACGAAAGCTCTTGCTCTGTTGCTATTTTTTCGTATATATTGATAACTTATGCAAACGATTTAAAAAGTCGTGGCTTGTAGAAGGCTATTTAAGATGTCACTTCCTATACTGATTATGAGTTTGGAAGGAAACTTGAAAAAATTATTGTCTGCTTCATACCTTGCTAGGCCTCGCTCTACTCTTTTCAGAAAATTGCGAAATAATAGGGGAAGCTGCTTTGGCTATGTAAGCTGCTTAAATTTCACCTTTTATGTTATGATAAATTGAAAATTTATCAATAATCATACATTTGATTAGTGTTGTAACTGTATCCGTCACACGTTTGGTGTAGGTTTCTCATGTTGCACCAAATACCTCTCAGGATCAGTTACTCTTGACTGGTCTCTTCATTTTTTGATGACCAAATCTTTTGAAATTGATATTTCATTTTCCCCTTTATTACGTATGGTGATTAACCGTTGGGTACTGAGCTCAGCTGGATTAATGTGTGCTTATTGTTAATCAATTTATATAATTCTCAGCTTGACAGATTTTCATATCAAGTTCAGTATCTAGTAGTATTATCCCAGGACTTTCTTTTCTAGAATCTCCAGAAATCAGGGTAAGTTCCAATGTTCTTTTTCATATGGACCACCTTCACTTGATTCTGTACTGTGGTTATGAAATTGTTAAAATTGATGAAACAATTAAGTTATTTTTTATTCAACAACTTTTTCACAAGGTTACCAGCTGGCTATGTTGTTCGGTAATTATATAGTTTCAACTAAGATGCTTAGCCCGCATCTACACACTTCTAGCCCTCCTTTTGCGTTTTCTTTTAAATTAGTGCTTCATCATTCAATTACTTTTTTCCTCACAGGTACTGACGTTAGCAAACAATGTACACTATTTGCAGAGAACAATTAGGAGAGTCCAGTTTGATAGAGGATTATATTTGTTATGCTTTTTACAATTTGGGTTTGATGCCAGTTTTTTTACAAGCACATTGAATTTTGTTGACATGAAAATTTTTGTAGGCACATGGTGCTAGGGGTTGAATACAGAGATTTGGATGGATAGGATGGAGATCACGTGTTCACCTATTTCAGCAGGTTCTTTTCTGCATTTTGCAGTTATTGAAGATAATTTGTTTGACGTTTTGAAGGTTATGCTCCTTTGGGGTGATAATTTCTCTGGCGAGATTAAATATAGTTTTTAGATGAACTTCCTAGCTCTGGAGTTCCCATGGTGCTGCTTTCTTTTTTTCTGGTTGCTCACTTTCTCTCTCTTTAGGCTTGACCCATATCTGTTGAAATTACCTTGTCTTGGGCGGATACTCATGTTGCTTCAGGTGAACTCATTATCATTTCATTTCCTTTTGTTTCTTCACTTTTCTATGATCTCTGATCTTGTTTAAACCGTTTATTGAAACGGAGTTGATCATTTAAGAAAATTCATTAAGCTGATGAGATTACGTAAGGGGAGTTGTTCTTAGAAAATGAGTAGGACATTGTTCTAATTTGAATGCATATGCGCATTTTTCTTTCAAAAAATTGAGAAATATACACTGCTCATTGGAGTCGTTATTGTATTTTATTTCCATTCTTGCCTTTCTTACTCTTTTTTTTTTTAATGCATGTCATGCCTTTCTTACTGCTTTTTTTGGTGTCAATTTCCTTTTTCCATCTCTTTACTCTACCATGTCAACATCCTGCAGCTTGAACATATTTTTGAAACATGCCAGTGTTCATCATTTTCAAAAGCACTTTGATGTCTTAGATGAAGAAGCTTACTCCTTGCAATCCTTGGGTATGTTTGGGACTTTCTATGCAATTTGGTAGCCAGCCCCAACACTTATTAAGTGCCCATCATATACTGATTAGGAGTTTGGAGGGAAACTTGAAAAATTAGGGGCTCTTGCTAGGCCCATTCTTCTCTTTTTAGAAGATTTTTAAATAGTAGGGAAAGCCGCTTAAATTTCACCTTTAAAATAAATTTTAGTATGTAGAAGTATTATCCCATTATTTTGGATGAGTTAATGAGCCATGTGAATATATTTATCTACTTCCTTTATAAAAATCTGTGGACCTTAAGTCGGAATAAGTTCTAACATTCTTTTCCATAGACTACATCCATGTACATGCTGTGGCTCTAAAATTATTAAAAGTGACAAGTTATTTTTCTATTCAATAACTGTCTTTTTCACAAGGTTATCAGTTGGCTATGTTGTTTAGCGATTATTATAGTTTTAACTAAGATGCTAAGACCCCATCTGCATGCATGTGTAGCCTTCCTTTGCGTGTTTCTTTTGAATTAGTGCTTGATAATTCAACTTTATTCTTCACAGGTATTGATGTTAGGAAATTTGACATTCAATTTGTAGAGTACAATTGGGAGAGCCTAGTAATATATCATCTTTTTGATATATGGTTATTTTTGTTGTGCTTTTTGCAATTCAGGTTTAAGGCTAGTTTACTCACAAGCATATTGGATTTTGTTGACATGGAAATTTTTATAGGTACTTGGTGCTTGGGGTTTGGGCTAGGAGATTTGGATGGATAAGATAAAGATCATTCAGTTCACCAACTTTCAGCAGGTTCTTTTCTGCTTTTGCAATTATTGATGATGACATATTTGACATTTTAAAGTTATGCTTCTATTTGTTTGGCATTTAGCCTCTAGTTCCTCTAGGATGGTATTTTCTCTAATGAGATTGAATATAGTTTTCCGATGAACTTCCTTTGCAGTGGAGTTCTCATGATGCTTCCATTTTAGTTTCTGGTTGCTTCTTTTCTCTCTATTTTGGTTGGACCTATATCTGTTGAAATTACATATGCTGTTGGGAGGATGCTCATGTTGCTTCAATCAAGTAACTATCAATTTGTTTTCATTTATTTTTTTTGCTTTGCTATAAGTTTGTTTAGCTTTGCAATTTATTGACAGAGAGTTGATCATTTTTAGAAAATTCAATATGCTGATGGGACTACATACATGGAGTTGTTCTTAGAAAATAGTGAGACAAAAATCAGAATGTCTCTATTTTGTATTTCTGTATTTTTCTTGCCTTTCCTTGCTCTTTGTTTTGCGAGATTCTTATGCTCACATCCATTTTGCATTTTTAGTGCCAATTTTCTTTTACAATCTCTGCACTTTACTATGTCAACATCCTGCAGCTTGAATGTATTTTTGGCTGTCCATTTATGTGAAAAATGCAAATGTTTGTATTTGTTACTGTTCTATTTCATGAAGGAAATGAGCACATATTATTTGGACCATGATAGTGTTCATCTACAAAAGCACTTTGATTTCTTGGAGGAAAAAGCTTATTCCTTGCAATCCATGTGTGTTTCTGGGAACCCTTAGTTTCCTTTGTACCTAGGTTATTTCTGACAAATTTTAGTATGTAGAAGTATTATCCCATCATTTTAAATGAGTTAATGAGCCATGTGAATATATTTATCTACTTCCTTTGCAAAAATCTGTGGACCTTAAGTCAGAATAAGTTCTAACATTCTTCCCAAAGGCTCCATCCATGTACATGCCACGGTTGTAAGATATTTAAAGTGACAAGTTATTTTTTTATTCAATAACTGTCTTTTTTCACAATAATCTGACTATTTTTTTTAGTAATTATTATAGTTTTAACTAAGATGCTAAGACCTCATCTGCATACATGTGTAGCCTTCCTTTGCGTGTTTCTTTTTTAATTAGTGCTTTATCATTTAACTTTATTCTTCACAGGTATTGATATTAGCAAACTTGCTTGATCAATCAAGTAACTATCACATTGTTTTTTTTTCTTTCAAAGCATGCTTTGCTATGATCTCTAACCTTGTTTAGCTTCGCAATTTATTGACAAGGAGTTGTTCATTTTAGAAAATTCAATATGCTAATGGGATTCCATATGGGGAGTTGTTCTTAGAAAGTAAGACATTGTTTTAATTTGAATGCATATTATGCACATTTCTTTCCCAAGAAAAAAATGAGAAATATCACTATTTTGTTTTTTCAGTCTTTTTCTCGCCTTTCCTTGCTCTTTATTTTGCGCGACTCTTATACCTTGCTTTTTTATTGTCAATTTTCTTTTACCATTTCTACACTTTACTATGTAAACTTCTTGTAGCTCTAATGTATTTTTGGCCATCCGTTTATATAAAAGAAAAAAAAAATTGCGAATGATGTATTTTTCACAGTTCTGTGTCATGAAGGAAATGAACTCATATTATTTGGACCGTGCCAGTGTTCTTCATGTTCGAAAGCGCTTTGATTTCTTTGTGGAAGAAGCTTATTCCTTGCAATCCATACAAATAATTGGGAACCCATAGTTTCTTTTGCACCTATGTTATTTGGACTTTCTATCCACATTTTTTTAAAAGTTAATGTTTGAACAACATGCTAGATATGTTCCGCTTTTGAAGACATCTCATGCTTTTAATATATAATATCTTATATTCTAGAGGTTTTGTGGGGTATCTGAGTGTGCTCGTTATTTTGGACGAATGTGTGGATAAGGTTATGTTCTCTCACTTACATCCAAGTGGAAACTGTTCTAGATCAAGTTCAGAACTTTAAAATATTTTCTCCTCCCTTCAGTGCAAAACTGAGATTTTGATTTTGTGCATCTTTTTCTTTTATAACTTTTGTTAGTGAAAAAAATCATTCTAGTTGCTTCAGATATATTATTGACATTTTCATGGATTAATTCGGATCAGCTAATTGTCATGGTTTATGCTTCCATTCACTGGATGGGATTATCTTTTCTTGTTTGGGACAACTAGTAAGTATCTGCTAATGTTGGTTAAGTGTTCTCTTACCCTGCTTTCTGGTGGCTTTGGATATATTGTTGACATTTTTATGGATTAATTTCAGATCAGCTAGTTGTCATAATTTCTGCTGCCATTGGTGGGATTATCTTTTTCTTGTTTGGGACAACTGGTAAGTACGTTCAAATGCTGGTTAAGTTTCTCTTACACTGCTTTCTGGTGGTTTTTGACTTTTTTCACATTTGTTGAGGTAAACATTTTTATTCCTTTTTTCTGATTTGTGTTGGGCACTATTTAAGATATTTTTTCCATTTGATTTGGGTGAATGCATGAATTCATATGCTTATCTTCCAATTAAGGATGGTCTTTCTTGACGTGGAATTTCTTGATGGTTCTTTGTTATGGACGCATTCTTCTCTGGATGAATTTTTAGTCCTCACGCATACAAAATGTTATGTTGGAATATTATGTGCATGATTGGAGTGATGTTGGTTCATTAAACATTAAGGTGAAAAATGATGGTCATGGAATTACTTTGGTTGCATAGAACCCAATTTTTTGTATTCTGATTATGAGATTACCCCATGATTTTAGTGAAAAATACAGCTTGATGTGATGTTTTTGATGGCCCGTCTGCATATAACCCAACTAAGTCTCAAATCCACTTCCATTTAAGACCCTGCATTAGGTGCGCACACTATATGTAAACTAGTCATTCAATGAAGTTTTCCAACAATTGGGTTCAGTTCGGATCTCCTTTATATATAGTTAAGAATCTGTCATAATTAACATAAAATAGTAAAAAATCAAAAACATTTACTAATAGGATCAGATTAGTAATTCTATTGATATTGATTATAAGTTGAGGGGAAATTAAGCTCTTCTTGACTTTTTCACGCTCCTATCAATATGTGTGTGTTTAACCCTTGCCTTATTTATTTATTTTTTTACACAATCAAAATTAAATTCATACAACTTAAAACAGAAATAGCGGACAATTCTTAATTTCCATCTCATTAAATTTTTTAGACCAAAATGATTTCAGTTGTTTTATAGTAAATGGAACCTCTAACCAAGTGAACTTGCTGGAGAATAATTGCTATCCTTAATAAATTGTACATTTTGTGATGATATTATATTGCTTTTAACATAAAAAATAATATTAATTTGCCTAACTATTCTCTTATCACGAATTAATTTTTTTGACAAAAAAAATCTATATGCTATATGCTTACCAATCTCGTGGCAATTTTTATTGTAAAAAAAATATCTACTACAATTATCTTAATTTCATGAAAACTTTAATCTTCACATAAAAAAAAAATCTTGTTGAAGCAAGTGATTTTGAAATAATTAAGCTTTCATTTTTTTATTTTTTCTGGTACATATAGAATTAAGCCCAAAAGGGAAAAAAATAAAAGTCAGAATAAGTTCTAACATTCTTTTCCATAGACTCCATCCATGTACATGCTGCGGCTCTAAAATTATTAAAAATCAAATAACTGTCTTTTTCAAAAGGTTATTAGCTGGCTATGTTGTTTAGTAATTATTATTGTTTTAACTAAGATGCTAAGACCTCATCTGCATACATGTGTAGCCTTCCTTTAGTGTTTCTTTTGAATTAGTGCTTGATCATTCGACTTTATTCCTCAAAGGTATTGATGTTAGCAAACTTGGTATTCAATTTGTGGAGTACAATCAGGAGAGCCTAGTGATATATCATCTTTTTGGTATATGATTATATTTGTTATGCTTTTTGCAATTCTGGTTTAAGGCCAATTTACCGACAAGCACATTGGATTTTGTTGACATGGAATTTTTGTTGTTACTTGGTGCGTGGAGTTTGGGCTGGGAGATTTGGATAGATAGGATGGAGATCATTCAGTTCACCAACTTTCAGCAGGTTTTTTTCTGCATTTGAAATTATTGATGATAATATATTTGACATTTTAAAGTTATGCTTCCATTTGTTTGGCATTTAATGTCTAGCTCCTCTTGGGTGGTATTTTCTCTAGTGAGATTAAATATAGTTTTCAGGTGAACTTCCATGGCTGTGGAGTTCTCATGGTGTTTCCATTTTATTTTATGGTTGCTTCCTTTCTCTCTCTTTTGGTTGGATCTATATCTGTTGAAATTAAATATGTTGTTGGGAGGATGCTCATGTTGCTTCAATCAAGTAACTGTCACCTTGTTTCCTTTTGTTTCTTTGCTTTGCTATGATCTCTAACCTTGTTTAGCTTCACAATTTATTGACAGGGAGTTGAATTTCTTTAGAAAATTCAATATGCTGATGGGATTACATACGGGGAGTTGTTCTTAGACAAATAAGTAAGACATTGTTTTAATTTAATATGTTATGCACATTTCTTTTTCAAAAAAAAAAAAATCAGAAATGTCACTATTTTCTATTTTGCCTTTTTCTTGCCTTTCCTTACTCTTTATTTTGCGCAATCCTTATGCTCGCATGGCTCTTTCTTTTTTTTACTGTCAATTTTCTTTTACCATCTCTACACTTTACTATGCCAACATCCTGCAGCTTTAACATATTTTTGGCTGTCCATTTATGTAAAAAAAAAAAAAACATATGATGTATTTGTTTCAGTTCTGTTTCATGAAGGAAATGAGCTCATATTTTTTGTACCATGTCAGTGTTCATCATGTTCAAAAGCACTTTGATTTCTTAGAGGAAGGATGAAGCTCATTCCTTGCAATCCATGCATATATTTGGGAATCTTTTGCACCTATGTTATTTGGACTTTCTATCCACAGTTTTTTAATGTTAATGTTTGCACAACATGTTAGGTATGTTTTAGCTTTTGAAGACATCTCATGCTTTTAATATTTAATATCTTATATTCTAGAGGTTTTGTGGGGGCATCTGAGTGTGCTCGTTATTTTGGACGAATGTGTGGTTAAGGTTATGTTTTCTCACTTACATCCAAGTAGAAACTATTATAGATCAAGATCAGTACTTAATAATATTTTCTCCTCCCTTCAGTGCAAAACAGATTTTGTGCATCTTTTTCTTTTATGAGTTTTGTTAGTGAAACCAAATCATTCCAGTTTCAAGATGTCTTTATGTTCAAAGAAGATTCTGAGGACATGATCACCCATATTGGCAAATGGAAAGCTTTAATAATGAACTCTTCTGGCAAAATTAAATGCGCATATTGTTGATTCACCTGTTTTAGTTTTCATTTTCATTACTTATGATATCCTTCTTTTCCTAGTCGTAGGACAATTTATTTGTTATGTTAAACAAGAAATCCAAGCACCAGTACTTCATGTAGATTTGAGGTTAGATTCTTAAACTTTTTCTTTCTGATGTTTATAGAGGGTAACTGCTATTCTATGGTCTGGTTATATGGCAGGATATTGATCTAAGTTCATGGCCTTCACGACTTTTTTCCTTTTGACCTCTGTGCTGTCAATGACTGTGTCATGCATACTGCATAAGGTGCTTTGGATATATTATTGACATTTCACGGATAAATTTCAGATCAGCTTATTGTCATAATTTCTGCTGTCATTAGTGGGATGGGATTATCTTTTCTTGTTTGGGACAACTGGTAAGTATCTGCAAATATTGGTTAAGTTTCTTTTACACTTCTTCCTGTTGGTTTTTGAATTTTTTTTTTTCACATCCGTTAAGGTTGATATTGGGATTCATTTTCTAATTTATGTTGTGCACTATTTAAGATATTTTTCCATTTGATTTGGGTGAGGATAAATAGGTAATCGTGAGCTATATTCTTGCTGGTTCAATTATTGGATTAGGTGGTCTGAAATTCATCAATGAGATGGTATGGGTATATCATTTTCCTTATTTCCTGAGGGCTGCTTTTTGCTGCAAGTATTACAGCCTGACTTAAGGTATTTTGAGGGGCATTCCTAGTTTACTATGCAGTTGGGATACGCTCCCTGTGGCATCATTGTCATGTTAATGTTTTTGAGGTCAAAGTCTAGATGAAATGAAACCTTAATTAATGCCAGATAACAGAATGATGTTTCAGATGAATTTTCTAAAGATCATTATGGACCTCATAGTAACTCACTATCAAAGATTTAGGGATAACCAGTGCATGAAATAATTGAAATCACAATCATGAGGGGAATTAATTGAAGGAGTTTAGGTTAATTGCCACAGTCGTGGCATGACAAAAAACTGACGTGTGTTTCAGTTCCAGAGAGGATGTAGGGTGCAAATAGGAATGAAAGTGGAGGTGAATTTGAGTTTTGTGGATTGAATGATTTTTATGTTCTTACGTTGCTCCCTCGTTTTTTTTTTCCACATGAGTTACTAATTTGATCCACATGTTGATTCAAGGACTTGGTATGAAGAGGATGTTCATTTCTCTTTAGACGTTTTGTGCTCATGTTTGAGAAAATGTGAAAGAAAATGAATCCTAGCTTCTCAATTGGGGTTCACAGATTATGGTATTTGGCTCGACAAACAAAATCGAGAACCATAATTCTGCTTGATGAGAATCATTGTCCTTTTTCATTTTTCATTTCTTGGTTTCCTTCAGCTGCATGTCTAAATCTCACTCTCTCTGACGTTTTCTTTTTGTTTTAGGGGTTGCAACGTGGGTGTTCCTAGGAAGTCTGTTGACAGGAATTGATCATCAGTGAGTTTCATGTAAGAAAACAATCTGATTTCTCCTTCGGTGTCTTTGCCTTTGATTTTGTATTCTTATCTTGCACACTTGATTTCGTATGCTTATCTTCTCATCAAGGATGATCTTTCTTGACAGAGAATTTCTTGATGGTTCTTTATTATGGATGAATTCTTCTCTGGATGAATTTGTAGTCCTCATGCATTATGTTGGAATATTATGTGCATGATAGGAGTGATGCTGGTTCATTAAACATTAGGGTGAAAAATGATGATTGTGAAATTACTTTGGTTTCATAATATAGGAAAAATTTAACAAAATTGGAGCAGAAGCATAATATCGAAATTGGGGAAAGAAGCTACTCATTTTATTTAATCAAATTGAACACATATAGAGAGAAAAAATAACAAAATCTCATCAATAAAAGGATGGTTACAATTTAAATTCAAAAGAAGAAAATAGTTATAGATTCATTTAGATTAGGAGTTAGGAAGGAAACTTGACTAATTATAGGGGCTGCTTGGATAATTTGCTAGGCCCAGTCTTCTCTTTTGAGAAGATTGTGAAATAAAATAGTATGGAAAGCTGCTTAATTTTCTTTTACCATCTCTACACTTTAGTATGTCAACATCCTGCAGCTTGAACGTATTTTTGGCTGTCCATTTGTGTAAAAAAAATGCAAATGATGTAGTGATTACAGTTCTGTTTCATGAAGGAAATGAGTGCATATTATGTCGACCATGCCAGTGTTGGTCATGTTTAAATTTGATTTCATAGAGGCAGAAGCTCATACCTTGCACTCCCTGCGTATATTTGGGAACCCTTAGTTCTTTTACACTTATGGTATTTGGACTTTTTATCATCATTTTTCTAATGTTAATGTTTGCACAACATGCTAGGTATGTTCAGCTTTTGAAGACATCTCATGCTTTTAATATTTAATATCTTATATTCTAGAGGTTTTCTGGGGGTATATGAGCGTGCTCGTTAGTTTGGACGAATGTGTGGTTGTTTTGTTCTGTCACTTACATCTAGGTAGAAACTGTTCTAGATCAAGATCAGTACTTAATAATATTTTCTCCTCCCTTCACTGCAAAACTTATTTTGTGCGCCTTTTTCTTTTATTTGTTAGTGAAAAAAAAAATAATTCCAATTTCGAGATGTCTTTATGGTCGAAGAAGATTCTAAAGAGCTCTTCTGGAAAAATCAAATGCACATTATCGATTCGCCTATTTTATTTTTCATTTTCATTAATTATGATATCCTTATCTTCCTAGTCATAGGGTAATTTATTTGTTATTTTAAACAAGAAAGCCAGGCACCAGTACTTCAAGTAGAAATCCAGGCAATTTATTTTAATTATTTATGATATCCTTTTCTAATTTATGTTGTGCACTATTTAAGATATTTTTCCATTTGATTTGGGTGTGGATAAATTGGTAATCGTGGGCAATATTCTGGCTGGTTAAGTTATGGACAGGAGCTCTGAAATTCATCAATGAGATGGTACGGGTATATAATTTTCCTTATTTCCTGAGGGCTGCTTTTCGCTGCAAGTATTACAGCATGACTGAAGGTATTTTGCAGGGAATTCTTAGTTTACTAAAGGGGTGTTTGGGATTGCTGTTGAATATCCAAAAAGCAGGTTTAAAATTTTTTTGATTTAATTGACTGATTTTTTAAATTTTTTATAAACTGTTTTTCTCAAATCTACTTCTAGGAAAAATATTTATTTACCTAGTTCTCTACAAAAACCGTTTTCAAAACTCAAAAAAATTAAAAATAAAAATTTTTTTCTTCGAAAATGTTTTTCCCAAATGCAATGTCAAACGGATCCTAAGGAGTGTGATATGCTACCTGTGCCATCATTGTCATGTTAATGTTTTTGAGGTCAAAGTCTAGTTGGCAATGAAGCCTTAATTAATGGCAGATAACAGAGTGATGTTTCAAATGAATTTTATAAAGATCATGATGGACCTCATATTAACACACTATTGGAGAAGTTGGGGATAACCAGTGCCTGAAATAATTGAAATCTCAATTATGAGGGGAAGTAATTGAAGGAGTTTAGGTCAATTAACATAGTCGTGGCATTATAGATAACTGATGTGGGTTTCTGATACAAATAGGATGTTGGTTTCTGATAGGAATCAAAGAGGAGAATTTGAATGTTGTAGATTAAATGATTTCTATGTTCTTACATTGCTCCTTCATTTTCTTTTCGCCACTTAGAGTCACTAATTTGATCCATATTTTGACTCAAGGACTTGGAGTGAAGAGGATGTTCTTTTCTCTTTAGATGTTTCATGCTCATGTTTAAGAAAATGTGAAAGAAAATGAATCCTAGCTCCTCAATTTGTTTTCACAGATTATGGAGTTCGGCTCTACAAACAAAATCGGGAACCATAACTCTATTAGATGAGAATCATTGTCCTTTTCCATTTTTCATTTCTTGGTTTGCTTCAGTTGCATATCTAAATCTCACTCTCTGTTGTTTTCTTTTTGTTTTAGGAGGTCAGCTGATAGGAACTGATCATCAGGGAATTTCATGTAAGAAAACAATCTCATTTCCTCTTTGGTGTCTTTGATTTTGATTTCGTATTCTTATGTTGCATGCATGATTTCGTATGCTTATCTTCCAATTAAGGATGGTCTCTCTTGACGAGGAATTTCTTGATGGTTATTTATTATGGATGAATTCTGCTCTGGATGAATTTTTATTCCTCATGCTTGCCAAAATGTTATGTTGGAATATTATGTGCATGATAGGAGTGATGTTGGTTCATTAAACATTAGGGTGAAAAAATGATGATTATGAAATTACATTGGTTGCATAGAACCAAAACTTGGGTATTCTAATGATGAGATTACCCAATGATTTTAGTGAAAAAATACTTCTTGATCTAATGTTTCTGATGCATCCTCTGCAAATAACCCAACTGAGTCTTAAGTCCACTTCCATTAAAGACCCAGGCATTTAGGTGCTCACACTACATGTAAACTAGTCATTCAATGAAGTTTCCAACCATTTGGTTCAGTTCGGTTCTCCTTTATATGTAATTATGTATAGTTAAGAATCCGTCAAGATTAACATAGAAAAATCGAAAATATTTACTAATAGGATCGGATTAGTAATTCTATTGAAATTTATTATAAGTTGAGGGGAAATTAAGCTCTTTTTGTCTTTTTCCCGTACCCATCAATTTGTTGGGCCTTATTATTATTTTTTTTTTTTTTACACTATCAAAAGGAAATTCCTTCAACTTAAAGTATATGTCAACTCTTGCCTTATTATTATTATAGTTATTGTTATTATTAAATCTAAATTTGCTGTAAGCACTAAGCAGTTGCTTACAAGTATATTCCACATTATTAGTAACGACTTAATTATTGTTAGAATTACGCAACATGAATTCATACCAAAATCTACGAGTAAACTTCCTAAAACAAACTATCGTTTTCCGTTTATTAGGATTTTTAAATTTTTAATTAGTTGAGATTAGAGAATAGAAACTTTTGTGCAAGGGACATATTAGGAAAATAAATTCGAATAATGTGCATTTGCTTATATATTTTTATAGTAAATAAAGAAACATTCCTAGAAACATCATGATCTGTTAGAACTGCGTAGTGAACTCGTCTGTACAATTCAATGGTAATTTATCGTAAAGTTATGAAATTAGTTTTTGTTCAAATCTTAATCAATAATCGGATATTCATAATACCTTGTAAAAATGAAAACTCGTTTGAAATTATGATCTCTGATAATTGAAACATGAAAGAGAGAGAGGCCTGAATGAGATCCAAGAAAACCTTAAGATAATGGAAAAATTGAGGGTTTATCTTTTTTTTTTTTTTTTTTTTTGTGATCAAAGAAAATTGAGGGTCTAGCACTTGGGGGCTTTTACACCTTGGTCATTTTGTCCTATAATTAATTACTAGAGCAAATTAAATGTAATTAATTTTAATTTATGACTATTTTACCCCATTTTATCTCAAAAACAGTTTTTTTTCTCTTGCATTAAATTCTTATCTACCATGAAGAAGATGTATTGCAAACCACAGTGAGTGAAAAAAGAATGTTTTAATCTAAAATGTTTGGACAAATTGACCAGCCTAAAATTGTAGAGACAAATTGTCGCATCAGCATAAAACTGTGTTCCTATACGTCAAAAAGTAAAACAATTCAGGTTTTTAAGACACAGAAATCCAAAATAATGAAACTAATATTGTTATGGAATGAGTTCATTTATTGATTCTTTAATCATGGAAAGCGCTATAAATACAGCCTTTTGCTTCACCAGAAGCGCAATTTAACTTTCATTACCAATGCTAGCTAAAGAAAATAAAATGAAGGGAGCAATCACATCAGCCATGGTTGTAGTTGCTTTGGTTCAAGTAATGGCGATTATGCCAGGAGACACTATGGATTGTTGGCAGGTAAAGTCGTGTTTAGCACCTTGCGTTCCCTTCCTGTATTAATGTTAATAGCTGAGAAAGAATTCAAGAAAGTATAAAACTGAATTGTATTGAATTAAAGATGAGCTTCTTTTTCTTTCAGCTTATATACATCGACGATAGTAACTAACTATTTGCTGAGTAGGAACAAGGCTAAAGTGACAGTCAAACATACACGAATGCTAAGTACACATCAACTAAGGAACACGAGACTTTCTAGTAACTATAGCACTACCCTTCACGTGTGTTAGGCTGCTGTTGCTTAGAATCACCCTTAACTTTAGAATTGGCAGAGAAAGTCTCCTCATTTACCCTCCCAAGCGTGGATTCTAGAGATCTGGTACTCCAATCTTGGATATAAGGTAATCAAATTGTGGAGCACGATGAGGCTTTGTGAAAAAGTCAGCTACCTAATGTGTAGATGAGATGGACAGCAAGTGCAATAAGCCAAACTTCAAATTCTCCTAACTACATGACAATCAAGCTCTGTGTGCTTGGTTCGTTCATGAAAGACAGGATTTTTGGCTATGTGCAAAGCTGAATTATTGTCACAAAAAAGATTTGCTGGTTTGGATGGCGGCAGATGCAAATCATTCAACAAATATACTATCCATTGGATTTCACATGTGACAGCTGCCATTGTTCGATATTTAGATTCTGAGGGAGACCTTGAGATTGTTGGTTGCTTTTTGGACTTCCAAGTGACCAGAGAATCTCCAAGGAACACACAGAAACCTGTGACTGATTTCCTAGTCAAAAGGCATGTGGCCCAATCTGAATCACAATAGGCCTTAACACTCAGATCATTTTGTGCTGGGAAAAATAAGCCCTGTCCTGGAGAAGATTTGATGCATCTTAGAACCCTATGAGCAGCTTTGAGGTGATGCTCTTGTGGACAATCAAGAAATTGGGACAAGTGTTGCTCAGCAAAGGAGATATCTTGTCTGGTGTTGGCTAGATACAATAATTTGCCAATAAGTTTTCTATAAGAAGAAATGTTTGTCAGAAAGGGAGTCTGCTACTGTGTCTTAGTGAATGGCACGATTGATGTATCAGCTAGCTTACTCTCCAGAAAACCAGTGTGCCAGAAGTTCTAAAACATATTTTCTCTGACTCAAATTGGTTTTGGCTACTTCTAGGCCAAGAAAATACCTAAGAGGACCTAAATCCTTGATTTTTAATTGATCATGAAGAAAATTTTTGATTTTGGTGATTTGAGTGAGATCATTGCTTGTCAAAATCACATCATCCACATACACACATAATGCTATAAAACTGGAACCTTCAATCTCGAGGAATAGAGAACAATCTGCAGCTGCTTCACTAAAACCTTGTGAAAACAAAGCTTCATTCAGTTTTTGATGCCACTGTGTACTAGCCTGCTTGAGTCCATAAAGGGACTTGGTAAGCTTGCATACTAAAGAAGGATCTGAACAGGAAAACCCTTGAGGCAATTGCATGTAGACTTCTTCATTGAGGTCTCTATGCAAAAAGACATTGTTTATGTCTAGTTGTTGAAGAAACCAACGTTTGGCTGCAGACACTGCCAACAAAATTCTGATTGTAGCCATCTTAGCTACTGGTGAAAAAGTATCAAGATAATATATGCCAGGTTTTTTAGTGAAACCTTTGGCTACCAGCCGAGCCCTATGCCTTTCAATAGACCCATCAGCATTGAATTTCGTTTGGTAAACCCATTTACAGCTAATAGTATATTTTCCAACTGGTAAAGGGGTAAGTTCCCATGTATGATTAGACTCTAAAGCCTCTAGCTCAGCCTTCATAGAAGCCCTCCATTTTGGAAACTTGACTGCTTGTTGGTATGTTTTTGGTTCTATAATCTGGAGAAAGTTTAGAATAAAACAAAACTGAGGGTAAAGGATGAGTAATACTTGTGCTGGAATTAACAGAACTGTGAGGAGGATTGGCTTGAGCCTTGCAAGCAAGAAGTTCACAATGATAATCCCTGAGATACAATGGTTGGTTTCTGGTTCTGGTGGATCTTATTGTAGGAATGTAGGAATGAGTAGGAGATGATGTATTAGGTCATTAGGGATAAGGTTGTGATTCCAGAAGAGGAGACATCTGGAAATGCATTTTTTTCATGCAGGAAAGGTCTTGGAAGAACAAAATCAGGTTTTGTTGCATGATTGTATTCTGGTTTTGAAAAAGGGAATTAATGTTCATAAAATGGCACATTCCTAGAAACCAAGAATATGCTAGAATCTAGTTCAAACAACCTGTACCCCTTTGTGCCAGCCTTATACCCTACAAAGATCTTGTGGCCCTTGCATCCAGTTTTGATATATTATGGACCAGTGTACCAGCAAATGTCAGGCAACCAAAAACCCTTAAATGAGATAGCTCTAGCGGTTCATTATATAGCATTTCATATGGAGTTTTATATTGTATAGCAGAAGATGGTACCATGTTCACCAAGTGTACAGCATGTTCTGCAAAGTCACTAGAAAATATTTGGCATTTGGCTTTGAAATTTTAAGACTCGAATGACATTTAGAATATCATGATGCTTTCTTTCAGCTACCCCATTCTGCCAAGGGGTTTCTATGCAACTAGTTTGATGACTAATTCCATGTATATTGTAAAATTCTGTCATAAGAAATTCTTGTCCATTATCACTCCTGACTGTCTTGACCTTCTTTTCAAACTGATTGCTAATATACATAATGAAATTATGTAATTTTGATCTAGCTTTAGACTTGGTTTTAAGTAGGAACAACCAAGTGAATCTAGTATGATCATCATCAACAGTCAAGAAGTATTTATGGCCATGCATAGATACAGAAATGGGACCCCAAATATCTACATGTATAAATTGAAAAGGTTGAACAGATCTTGTTTCATTAATAGGAAAAGATAATCTCTTTTGTTTTGCCAAATGACATACATCACAGACATAGTAAATATGTACATTTGGAACATTGCAAGTATTAGCCAACTGACTCAATCTCTTATTAGAAATATGGTCTAACCTGTAGTGCCATAACATCTTATCTTTATTTTGTATAGAATATGACTATGAATCTGTAAGAAATGCAAGAGGTTTAGGTCTGGTGGATTGAAATTGGAGTCCTTGTGTTGTTCAGCTAAGCCAATCATCCTCCCAGTCTTCAATTCTTGAATAACACAAGCACTACTTGTAAATGTGAGGATACAGTGAGAGTGAAGGGCTAGCTTAGATGCTGAAATGAGGTTAAAGGTGAATTGTGGTATATGTAGGACATTTTGCAGTATGATATATTTATTTAATTGTATTGTTTCAATATTTGATACTGCAACATGATCATTATTAGGCAGTTCCACATGAAAATTATTAACAAATGTGTAAGAAGAGAACAAGGACAGTGAGCACACAATATGATTTGTGGCTCATGTATAAAGAATCCAAAGATTGTTGTTGGTATTTCAATATCAGATTCTTTGGATGAAGGGTTTATGGTAAAAGTTGGCACCAAATTTCCTGAATGTTGGACTACAAAAGTTGTTGCTATAGAGGATGGCCCTGCACCTGAAATTCCTTCATCTGACTTCTGAAAATTGTTTCTTGACAATAAAAGATTCAACAGCATTTGGTATTGCTGTTGTGTTAGCCCTACTCCTGCTACATCTGGATTCATGGAACAAGGGTTATCTTCTATCTCTCCTTCAATTCCATCAACTTCAACTTGATTAGCATACCCAATCTTAGACTTTGGTTTATAACCAATGGGAAAACCATGTTTATGGTAGCATTTATTAACCCTGTGCCCTATTTTACCACAATATGTGCACTGTGGTTTCTTGACACTTGAAGTGTAATTCTTCGTTTGATTGAATGTATTATGCCCTTGACCACTCCCAAAATTTCTTATCTTTGCCATTGTTAGTTTTAACAAGTTATATGATTTGTATCAAAATGTTCTTCAGCAGATTGTAACTGCCTTTCATGTTAAATAACCAATGCAAAAACTTTAGTTATACCAGGCAATGGATCCATTATCATGATTTGAGATCGCACCGTAGCAAAGTTTGCATTAAGTACCTTTAGAAATATTATTACATGATCACACTTATCATATTTCTTGAAAGTAACTATTGCCCCACAACTGCATATTGGATTACACAAGCAAACATGGCAATGGCCTTATGGCCTTGGATTCAAAAGCTCATCCCATAAAATCTTCATTTGAGTAAAATAATCTGTTACAGATTTTCGACCTTGGCTGATGCAGTTCTGCTACCCTAAAGTGATCCCCTGCTTGGAATCTCTCTCTCATATCAACCCACAAGTTTAACGCATTATCCAATCAGATGTTAAGAATCCAAACCTTTGCCATGCTGAATAGATTGGGTTTGTCGATTATGGCACAAGAATACTACCATCCTCAAACTGTAATTTGTTCTTCGATAGTAAAGCCATTTTCATGGCCCTTGACCAAGAATGATAATTAGATCCAGAAACAATTGGAGAAACAAGAACAAGCGAGGGATTCTCACTTAGATGAAGAAAGAATGGACTTGCTGGTGACTTTTCTGGTCTGCACGCCATTTGAATCTTGCAACAAGAAGCTTAAAGATTGATCTTCCAAAAGAAATGAAATTGTTCCAAATATGGAATGAAAGAAGATTGGTAAATGAAGCAAATCAATGAAAGCAAGAAAGCTTTGATACCATGTGAATGTTAATAGCTGAGGGACAATTCTAGAAAATGTAAAACTGAATTGTATTGAATTAAAGATAAGTTGTTTTTTCTTCAGCTTTTATACATTGACGATAGTAACTATTGCTAAGTAGAAACAAAGCTAAAGTGATAGTCAAACATACATGAATGCTAAGTACATCAGCTAGTAAACACGAGACTTTCCAGTAAGTGTAACCATAGCACTACCCTTGTTCACGTGTGTTAGGCTGTTGTTGCTTAGAATCACCTTTAACTTCAGAATTGGCAGAGAAACTCTCCTCATTATCCTGACCAGAGCCGACACTGTTCCTTCCACTGGATGCTGCAGTGGAGTAAAAAATTTGAATGCACTTGCGGCCACCACCGCCAATAGGCGAGCCGCAAGTGCATGCATCTATTTAAGGCTGCTGCCGCAAACTTACCCAATATCCAGGACAGTGCTGCCTCCTCCCTTCCTAGCAAGCGTGGTATTGACTTCAAATTTCCCATCTCCAAGGCCTCCAACTGCCAGACGTAAGTTTTTCAATAATACATTGAAATAAAAAATTATTGGTATTGATAAGTATGCGTTTTGTTTTGTTTTGTATTTTTCAGGATTAGCTAAGACGAGGAGTTGACAGAAATAAAGGAGGGAGCTTTGGGTTCTACCATCTCCATATTGCTTTATTAACTTGAAATAAATTAGAGTTGTTTTGTATAAGTCTTGGTATTACACCATGTTATTATGAAATTAAACAAACTTTTGAACTTGAGTAGTATTAGCTAATGCTCTGCTAATTTACCTTCGCCACTAACCCAAAATATAAGAGTCGAAGTAATCAAAGATTGATATACGAGAAAAGAATAATCAATTTATGTTGCTATAGTTATTTTTAACACAATAATGAGTAATCACTATTAATATATTTTGACCAATAAACCTATAGAAGGAGAGTTCAACATTTTTCCAATTAAAAAAAAAACTTTAAAAGACTGCATGCCTATGTATAGACACGAAATATAATTATTTTGATGTAATCTTAAATTGATTTTTAAGATAAAACTCCTGACAATGATAAAAACGAATGAATAAATATTTTTTACATACTACTAGATAATACACTTAAAAAAATATAATGATATCAAATGTTATTCTTGGTCAATATTTCAAAGCACTATACTCCTTTGTGTTGGCTTAAGAGTTACAATATTTTTTTTGTGGTTTTAAATGTGTTTGAAATGTTAGAATTTGTTATATTATTAATATTATAATTTCATATTCTAAAATGTAAAAAAGTTAGAAGTAAGATGAATCTTTAAGAAAATAATCACATGAAAGAATAGGTGCATTATGGTATTATTATAAAATCAGTATGATGTGTGTATAAAAGTGAATAACAAAGTATAAAATTTTTTAAAATGAAATATTTTTCATTAGTCAGAAAAGTAGTTTTCTAATAGAGTAGCCAAGTATTCTAATCAGCTATTCTTACTGAATATTCTAATTTTATAATTGATAATTTTTTACTAAAAGATAAAATAACAGCTATTTTTTAAAAATAAAAATATTTCTACTGGCTAATTTTTGGTATTAGAATTATAAATATTTGTTAGTTTGATGTTTCAAATGTTGAAAAATTAAATATTTCTCAAGAGAAAAATGTTATATTCTTCTTAAATAATTTTTCTTTTATATTGAGTTTCATTTTTAGATATCTTTTATTTGGATCTAGTTCTTCATTGCGTAAATCATATTCTGAGCTTATAAAAAATTTATTTTAGTATTAATTTTTAATTTAAGTTTTAAAACTTAATTGTGTTGTTGTTTAACACCTTTGAGATGAAAGTTAATCAGGTATTTTTAAGTTTTATTTTGTAAAAATTTAGATTTGAGCTTAAGGGAATTAGGTAAAATTTTAGGATTGTAATTGACTTAATTTTTGCCCTTGAAAAGAATCATTAATGGAAAGAAACTCTCAATATTGAATCTTGAGAAGTGAAGTAGGCAATGAAAGCCGAACTACTATAAATTCAAATCCGTTAAACTATTCTTTTCTCTTATTTTTAACTCAAATTTTCTAATTTGCTGGAAAAATCTCAAATTTGATTTTTATGTAAAAATATGTTTAAAAGTGTTTTTACAAAAATCTATTTGCACTTTAATTTATTTGAAGATTTTGTTGCAAATAAAAGAGGTGATTTATTTGATAAAAACTGATTTTAGAGGTTGATAATAATTTTTGGTCATAAACTTTGTTTTTGTGAAAAAAAAATTTAAGTTAGTTTTTTGAATATTTTGTGCTCAATATTAGAATATTTTAACATACTGAAAAGCATGAGTCATTTTATAAAGGTCAGAAATTGTTAAAATGTCAATTCACCTCACTTTTTGAATTATTTCGGAACTTAGACTTTATTCCTTCATTTTTAAAAAATAAAATATATAAAATGTTCTCTTGAATTATTTAAATACAAAATTGAATACGCACTTTATAAAATTACATTGATTTTTCCATATGGTTGAGAATAATTATTTAATCGTATGCACTAGACTTAATATCTTAAATATGGAGGAACATGATTCATTTAAGTGAAATACATAATGTTTGTAGTATCTCGAAATATGGACGAACATAATCTATTCAAGTCAAATATGGACCAACATGATCCATTCAGTACGCACTAGACTCAATGCTTGGAGTAGAGTCAGATTTTTTTCTTTTTTAAAAAAAAAAATCTGTGACGTTATCTCATTATCCCATTAAAGTATCTGGAAATCCAAAGCCTCAAAAAATTAATAACAAAGTGCGAATAATATTTAACAATCCATTTCCATCTATGTGCGTGAAATAAAGAGAAAATAAAATTTCAAGAGAAAATAAAATTTCAATATCACATTAGGATATTCAAAGCTTCTAATTTTAAAACTTCTGCTGCGGAAATTAGAAGGGCTAATAGATTATAAGCACATTTTTAACCTCATAAATAGAGAATAAGAAATTAATGGCAGTGAAGTAATATATCAGAAAGTGAAAATCAATCAAATACCAACTCCTTTTTTTAATTTTTGGAAGTGAAAAATCAATCAATCGATTTATGTAACAGCCTGAACGAGATGGAAGGATTGCCTTTTCATTTCAGCACGGCACTACAACGGGTAGGGAATGCTTAAACATTGAAGTGCACCTGTCACCAACATTGGCAAGATCCTATCGGGAACTGTTAGCTTCGAGAACGAAAAAAAAAATGACCCAAAACCAAATGCTCATCGTCTTTGCTGTTAAAGCTGAAAGAGTGACAATTCAAAGTAGAGAAGAAGCCAAAATAATGCAACTTATTTCGATTGTTATGCATTAATCCCTGACCCACAAACTAACGTCTTAAGAGGCTATATATACCATATTCGATCCCCTCTCCTTTCATATCATCACACTCAAGCTCTCAGCTGGCCTCACAAGCTTAAAATCTCAGTTAAGCAGTTCAGACACACTTGTAAAAATGAAGGCGGTAGTCATATCAGCAGTGCTGTTTGTTGTTGCCATTGTTTCACTGATGGTGATGCCAGGAGAGGCCAGAATCAATTGCGGGCAAGTGAGCTCGAGTTTGGCCCCTTGCGGTCCCTTCCTGACTGGAGATGACGCTTCTCCTTCAACCAGATGCTGTGCAGGGGTTAAGAGTTGATACACTTGCACCAACAACTGCAGATAGGCGAGCTGCGTGCGAATGTGTTAAGGCAGCAGCTGTCCGCTATCCAAATATTGAGGATGCTGCAGCCTCCTCTCTCCCTCAAAAGTGTGGGATTGATTTTCACATTCCCATCTCCAAATCCACCGACTGTCAGATGTAAGTAAATTATAAGTTTCATACATACACACGCATAAATATAACACGATGTACAAGGACCCTAATGCTTGTTCTCTTTCAGCATCAACTAGAAGAAGGAATATTGCAGCAGAAACTGAAAAAAGAAGCTCTTTGGGAGCCTTGAGTTGTTGCCATCTTCTTTCCAGTTGATTATTCGTAAATAAAAGGTTACACTGCAAATCTTGCAAGCAAACCTTGTTCTACTGAGATTTTTGTAATGAAAAACACAATATATCGTTTTGATATAAATTAAGCCTCACTCTTCCTACTCTTCTCATGTCTCTATCCGTGGATGCATGTGAAAATAGACACATTCATAAGAAACAATTCGTTTAAAATCAAATTTGGCATAAGGATGATACAGTCATAAGTCAACTTAAACATTTGTTCTATCATTTACAAACATTACACTTTCAAAGCAAAGCGGTTGATACATTCCCAATGATGTTTCTGGATTCTTGAGCTGATGCTGCAGTAGTTGATCAATTAAATGAACACAATAACAAATAATAATGGTTGGATTTTGAGAACAATGCATATCAACCCAGATTTCTCATTTTTAAATCAAGTTGAATAGTTAAACAGTCAACTGTGTCACCTAAAATATGTGCAACAATACTCAACTGACATCCATAGTTTCAATTATCTCGAAGTGCATCTGCAGATCAGGAGGTCTATCAGCAAAATAAAATTTTTCACACACCTTTAATTTCCCTCCACTCCTTTGAGCTGCAGACTCTAGCACACTAACCAATTTATCCTTTTCCTTACGTATCAAAACTCGCTGTCTATCACACCATTGCCTTGGTGTTCCATGGAGGACAAAACGAATTCCTGGAGCCCCTTGTGTGAGATGTTTGGAGATACTCTCAATCACATTATAGTCAGTGATATATGCACCAGCGGAGTTCAAACCCACATCCACATAATGGATCTCTGTGATGCTTTTTAAAAGGCTTTCTTTGCTGGATGGTATGATTTGAACATCTTCAGAAAATTCCCTTCTCATGTGCTGTTTTATTGTATTTGATTTCACGTCTGAAACACTCAGCTCAGTCACTAACTGGTTAAGCACAGTACCACCCTTACTAAATCCAAGGACGTACGTTTTGGGCTCATAAAGATGAGATGATACCCCAGTGGATAATGGCTCTTTCTCTTTTGCTGAAATTACCTTCTTTGCCTGCCCAGATTAACAATTTACTTCATGGTATTAGGTATAATTCTATGCCAGAGACACCTTGGAGTTACAATAAGCTTCATGGTCAGCTTGCTTGCCGTAAATAAATGATGTATGCAAGAACCAATCTTTTACCAGTATATTTTCTTTTCTTTTTTCAGTTAAAACAAAGAATATTCATGATGATAATTACATGCAAGACAGAGTATTTATCTTGAATTAACCACTTTCAAGTACATATGTTCAACATGATGGCATCCCAATTATCAAGCGACAATTAACATACCTCTCTGAGGCAATTTGATAAGAGAGAGACAGTTGAGGTAGAAGCTGGGAATTCAGCTGCACTGTAAGATTTTGGCTCCCCCCACTGATTTACAGATGGAATGAAATGTCTATAAACAGCAAAAGGCCCAGCGAACACGGGTGCCTCGATAACCCAAGCATTAACAGAAGCACCAAATTTACAGACCAAAATTTCAGCTATTTTCTGCAGATCAGATAGTCTTTCAATCACTGGATTTCGGGTCCCCTCAACTCTATCTCCAGAAAACAAGATGGCATTTGCAGAAGGTACCTACCATTCACATATACATGCAATTTTGTTCAAGAGATGAAATAGAGCTTATGCAAATCAGAATGTTTCTCCACAACAAAGTTCAAGCAGAAAGAACTCACAATTAGTGATTTGGAACAAGAAGAGAGGCAGAGAGAGACAGCAACTCTGCAGTAACTGGTGCTACTAGGATCCACCGGAACTCTCAGAACACCCCTCCAATACTCCATCAGTGACTTCACTAGTAAGAGAAAACAAGTAATATGGTTGAATTAGTTGCTGTTGTATTATTGAAAGACAATAAACTATTAAGGGCTAAAAATAGAAACCCATGACAATATAGTGAATTACATATTTGCACTGATAATCTAGTGGAGGAAGAAAAAATTCTTGCCCAATTAGAAAGAAGATTGAGCTAGAATTTTTCACAAACAGCTGACGAGCATTACGCATTTCATCTGCAATCGCCACAGCCACGACAAATTGAAAATTCAGAATATAGGTAGGAAATGTTGCATGACATTGTTAAACAAATCTGATCGAGAAATATCATAGCCTTACTATATCTGAAAGCGCAGAATAGGAATTCAGTTTTTACTACTTCCCTCTAGAATCTAGAAAGATATGATGGATTTCTCCAAGTAATTTGGGTTTTTGGGCCATGAACCTGATGATGGGCTTTTCTGGCCTGTGTTCTTCAGCCCATATGTTTAAAGCACTTAATCCAATGGACAGGACTGAATAAAAATTCCCATGGATTTTTTGGGCCTTCTTCTTAGAACCAATACATGAACGTGTATCCATTAGGTTATATTTTAGAGAAAATTACATTATCTTATTTTTACATTTTTACTCTTTTTAATTTTTAATTTTACTCTTTTCTTCTTTTTCTTTTTTTTTATGTATTATTTTATAATTTTTACATTTTGACTTTAAATGAAAAATGCATATAAACTAAACCTGGATTCACAAAAAATGTAGTTTTGGAAGGAAGGTTTTTTTTTGGATAAAAATGATAAGTTGGATACTAAATGAGATAACGGTGTTATTTTTCTTATATTTTATGTAATTTTTAATTAAAACCTAAATATATTTTACGCACAATATTTATGGATTGGCAATTTATGATAAATTAAGTCAACAATATATTATCGCACAAATTAGTTAATAGTCAATATTCATTGTAAACCGTATCTAATCAGTAATTTAAATCATTCCCTAACCTTGATTTCTAAGGTTAACAACTAACACTGAATTTGTTTTTAGCATATTGCTTGATATTTAAATTTTTTTTTAAAAAAAAAGAGAGAGAGAGAGAGAGAGACCACACTGAAATTGAAAAGGGAACAAAGAGAATAGCTCTTGGTGGTTGGGGTGCAAGGAAATGCAGATTTTGTGCACCTCCACTTGTTGGAAGATGGCTAATTCCTGTTATTAATGGGTCCATAATCTCTGTTCCAATGTTCAATTTCTTTTTCTTTTTTTTTGGGTCAATCCTCTCCACTATATGCCAATTCATAAAGTTTAATTTATTTAATTGACTTCACCAACTTAAATATGCCTTTGCTTTCCTTTATTTTAAAAAGTTTTTGCCCTTTTTTTTTTCCTTCCCATTACACGGAGGAGATTGGAGTTACCATGTTAGTGATTTTTTCGATCTTGCAATGCAAAAAACCGCTTTATCTATTTCACTAAATGAGTAATATAATATTGTATAAAAATATTAATTTTTATTTTGTAAATATTAAAATATCCCAAAAATTACTAACAATATATTACTAATTTTATTTATAAATGAATGCATAAATTAAATCTAAATAAAAGTTTATAAGCAAACTAAAGCTTATATGTGCCAAATTTAAATGTATTGTTTTTACTTCTAAAAAAAAGAAGGGAAAATATTATTAAAATACCAATATTTCGTAAATAAAAAATGGCAAATAAATATATTTAAAAATATCAAAAATTGAAGTGCATGAGTTCCCAAAATGAATGCAAGGAACAAAGTAAAGTAATAAAAACCGTAACAAATAATTTAATATTTTTTCTCAACTATACTGTATTTAGAAGACATTTGGTTCAATTTTTTGGGACAACTGATAGTTGTTTGATATCCAACAGTTGCTAAATTGATGTTTGATAAAATATTACAATCAACAGTTAATAATTAATTCTAGCTTCAATCAACTGCTGATTGAAAAAAGTTACATTTTAGAACTTTCTTCCACTAGTTGGTAACTAATTTGATTTGATTTTTTATTTGAACTATATTATCCTTATATATTTTTATTAATTATAAAGTACTTATTTCCTCTAAATCAATTTTTCAATCAATAAATTATTTGTAATTATTAATTTTTTAATCAATAAATTATTTATAATTACAAATATAAAAATATTGTAAATAATAGTTGAACTTATTTTTAAATGATAAAAATATATACTGTATTTTTAATTACTATATATCATTTAATACATCATTTAATATATTAAACATAAATTATGATAAATTAATTGATTTTATTTATAAATTATATATACACATTTATTTATAATTGATTGTATTTTATTATTTTAATTATAATAAATAATTACTTTTTTCATACATTATATAAAAATATGTACTTTGAATAAACTAAATTATATCTCAGTTGGTAATTTCATATTAAACAACTACAATTCAATTAATTTTACCAAATATTAATGTCAATCAACTTCTAGTTATCAATCACCAGCCACCAACAGTTAAACTAAATGAGATCTTACAGTCCAAAAATTATTTGGGTTCATATTCGATAACTCCTATTATCCCATCTTAATTTAATAATTTTAATACTACTAATTTAGAGACCAAGACTATAAGTATTGAGTTTAATAAACTCAATTGAATCATTTATAATTTAAAAAAGAAAAAGGAAAAAAATCATAACAAATACAGATGGGTTATATATGCTTGAGTCAAAAAATTAAATTAAAAGCTTAAGCATATCATTGGATGTCCCAAAATTGCGTATATATATATATTATCAACAGAGATGCTTTTGTCGTGTAAAAGTACGGTACGGAATAGACGACTAAACGTTGATTTCAGAGAAACAGAGATAAAAACATTTCTATGATTTGGGCAAATTAAAGAGGCAGTTAAACTTTTCAAATTGTCGTTATTAGTTATTTTGAAGCATCATAGTTAGTAACTTGGTACATACAATCATAAACACAATGAACGTAAAAAAAAAAAAAAAAAACCTTAATTTTAGTACAGCGGACAAGCCATTGTTGGACTTGGACAATGGCCGGCGGAGTTTCACAAGAGAAGCTATCGTCTCATTGCAAAATGGAAGTTTCAATTTTATCGGATCCGCCCCCTCCTTTTCTTCGCCACATGTCTGTCTGTCTGTCTGTCTGTCTCTTCCTTGCTGGATCTTCGATTCTTTATTATTGTTATTTCTGTATGTTTCTTCCTAGTATTCCACTTTGCCCACTTCAAACTGATGTTGATGGGGTCTTTTCTTCTTTATAGTTTATATATAAATATATGGGTGTCATGCTAGGATGTAATCTTCTCCTTGCACCTCAAGAATCTTAGGTTTGAGGGGTAATTACTAGTCTATCTTGATTTTTGTATTTGAATTTGCTTGGTTTAATTGCGGCTTAAATGGAGTTATAAGCAAATTTGATAGCTAGTTTGACATGAAATGCTTGGCATTGCAGAATCTCTTTCAGAAAGTGTTTTTCAAATTAAGTTGAGAATATCCCAAAATGGATGATAAATCAGTTGCCCTTGACGCTGTTATCAAGGAAGCCATTGATCTGGTATGTGCTCAACTTGTTTGCTCTTTAGACTGGCGACTCTTGGTGTTCTTCGTGTTTAATTTTCATGATTAGACTTGTATTGCCTAAGACTTCGAGCCTGGCAGTATCGTGCATGGTTGCAGAGGAAAAAAAATGTTAGAAGCCTATTAATAGATTGCTAAATTGCAAAATGGTTTCATGTAGGAAAATATGTCACTTGAAGAAGTTTTTGACAATCTTAAATGCACAA